>NW_011626573.1:434656-528061 GCF_000204515.1 Acromyrmex echinatior
GGGGAGGAAACTCCGGGAAAAGTCTCAGTGTTTATGTACGGGGTGACATATAAATTTTGTAAATAGTACATGTGAATGTCTCTGAGGAATGAATGGAAAACCAAAGAATCTGGATCAATAAGGATTTTATAAAAAAAAAAAATCAAAGGTCCAGAAAATTCTAAGGGACAAGGTATTCGAATCGACAGACTCGCGTAGGCGTAAGAACGAGCATGAAGATACTTCATTGTCGGAATGTTTAAGCATCAAGGAAAGGAAAAGATGGAAGAAAGTTAGTAGAAAAGAAGACACAAAAGTATACGAAGAATTTCGTTCTTCGCAAAGAGATAGGCGTAAATATTTAATGGCATTGTGATCGGTGAGATATGAAGCGACGGGTAAGAGGAAGTGGAAGATCGTGTACGGAATGTAGAAGCGTTTCTCGAAGGTCGGATTAAGACTAGAACATTCATAAGATTCCACACAGGCCTCGCCTCCTTCTATTCAATTAAAATTGAATAAAAGAAACCATCTAAAAGATCAAGAAAAAAGTTCAATTAAAAAAGGTACTAAAATCAAACTAATATTAGAAAATATTAGAGGAAATGTATAAAATATATCGTATGAAAAAAGGATAGAAAAAAATCATCGAAACAAGATAAAGATCAATTGGAAAAGCACAGACAGGAAGGAATGACGAATGTTTAGTGTTGATTCACGGGGATTGTAAGAAAAGAACGGTCGAAGAATTTGGGAAAAACCGGAAGGTTTCGGCGCTGTGAGGAGCGCGCATTAAGATTCTTCGTCCGTATGCAGCTTCATCGCGAGTCGCGCGAGCGAAGGACGAGCCGTTGAGAGGTCCACGCCATGAGAATCCTCAAAACGCTACACTGGTAGGTTCCACTCTAACGGATATAACGCACGTCTTCGCAATAATTCGTCTTCGCAATAATTCTACGCGCGATTGAGAATCTCGCCGCGAGCGATTTAATAGAGATCGAAGCCCCCGGGCGAGATGTAACACACGAATGGAAAAGGCATTTTACACCTGCGACTTTTCGTTCGAGAATTCGTCATTCTCACCGCAGTTGAAACAAAAAAATAACAAACGTAAAAAAAGTTTTTCAAATTCCCCTCTGCCCCTCTTTTTTGCCTTTCCCCTTTCTTTTTTTTCTTGTTTTCTTGTATCGATGTGTCACGGAAAGCTGATAAAAGAAAAAACTAAAGTCACATTCGTGTCATGGGAGATGACAATTGGAAAAGGAATTTCATTGTTTCCTTCCATCCCATGACTCGTTACTTTCACCAGAATTTAAGAAAATATCTTTTTATTTTTGTACGTTTTACGGTAAATAATATGAATAGTTTGGAATTTTGTACGGGCAAATTCTTTTGTGGCTATTGTACGCCTGTGTGTGTAAATATATTGACAGAGATTCGTGACAGAACAATGAAAATTGAAAATTGAAAATACCGAATTTTTGAATGGCAAAGAATTATTTTGGGATACATATTGTTAAAGTGAAGTTTTCTAATTTTTGCAAATGATAATTCTCGTATTATTGTCTCCATTGAAATCGATTTTGCTTTAAAATACAGCGTATGTGTATTTGAATGCTTGAAAAGAAAAAAAAAAAAGAAAAAACGACTTTAATGAGAGAAAATCCGACTTTTCAGTTCGTGAAACCGTACTCTTGAATTTCTACAGTGCACTTGTACAAAGCACCTTGCAGGTAGACACATTTTCTAACACGTGCTGCACACGTTTCAGTGCTGATGTAGAATTTAGGTGCACGATGACACAATTTTAACACGTTCGATACACTTCCGGATGCACCATGCATGAAATATCGGCAGGTAATAAATTCCGACAAAAACTCATCGATACTTTCCGGTTCGAGTACTGCCAAACTATCGCCTGATATCCATCATAAATCTTCTCCGCGAATTGTCGTTCCATTATTCCGAGCCAGTTCGTGCATAACTGAAAACAGTTTTCACGTACATATGTCTGGAATGTTGTAACTTTATATACACCGATACAGTTAGCGGTACAATTAGCGCACAACAAGTCGTATTATTCGAAGGAATAATCGCGACATGGTACGAGCATTTTGTCGCGCGAAACGCGAACAGTCGTGCATAAGCGACTCGTAGAACATTATCCGACTGTTACAATTTTACGAAGATCACTTCCGCTTGATATCGCGATCGTCATCCTTACGTGTTGTAAGTTGCGCCTCGTATGCAATTACAGAGCGTAGCATTTAATTATCTACGAAGAAGTATACATAAAAATACGCGTTAATAGGAAGCTGTGCTAATCACACTTGCGTGCTTAATTTCGAGATGACTTAAACATTTTCGTCATGACAAGTGAATTATGCTGCATAGCGCGAAGCGAAAAATAAATTTGCATTTGCAGCTCTTAATTAAAGATGCCTGTTTGAAGGGAAGGAGAAGAGGTGTAGAGAGAGGTAATAGATCTGGGTTTCGTGCATAGAATATTCCATAGGGAACGAACTCTAACACGATGTAAATATAATGTATTAAGTCTCGGTGGGATATAGCTACTTGATAATTTAATAGCAACCTACTTGTTATCAAGTGCCAATTATTGTTCAGTACACTCGGAAGATCTCGCAGTAATAACTGTGCGTTATTACCTCAATTAAGAGACATAAATACCAACGTGTGTGATTGCCTATCGGATTGCCAATAATTTGCCCACAGATACAAAGACGCGTTTAAATCCCTTTAGAAGTCTTGCATTTTATTTTCGGCACTGCTTAAAATTCGAAAATCCGCAATTGTCTCTGAATTTGTCGTTTTAAAACCGTATTTACAATCGTAAAACCATATTACCGACAACTACAATTGTATCTACAAGTAATGTAATGCTCTGCGACTGATGACTAGTTATCTCTAATTTTTTTCTTAGAAACAGATGACGATGCATCCGACTTTAAAGCTTAAGATTTCATCGCGTCATGTGTATAACACAATCTCTTTCTTCTCATCCTTACGTAGTTAGTTCCTTTGTTCAAGAAAACGAGTGTAAAAGATAAAGAGTATTTGAGAAATGAAATTTGGAATGCGCATAAATTGCAGTGCCTTTGAATAAAATTTGGGATAAACGTGCGTAGACGTGAGTTAAATGATATATTCGTGGCAGGTTCGGTGGAATCACGCTAGGGAATATCTGTGCTCGACTCTGAGAACATCAAACGCGAATTCTCACGTGGAATTCGAAACAAGGGGAGATCACGTGTTTCCGTTCCTGACTGCAGCCCTGCTTACCTGCCCGCCTCCACAGGTATCGTTAAGCCAGGGACGGATATACTGAATTGTATATTACGATTAGTCTGCACGAAGCAGCGGTTATCTTCTTCTTCTAGTTGTTTAAGGAGTTGTCTTTTTCATTCTCGTTATACGTAAGATATATTTTGCAATTTAAATAAAATATTATAAATATGGTGTAAGTAGAAGATTATTTATATTTTGATTAACACATATTTGATAATGAAGAACAGATCGTTTCTCAGTCGAATTTTTCAAATCGAATTTTTCGGTACAACAATGTAATAAGAGTATATATAAATATTGGATTTAACTGACAATGAGCTTATAAGTTTGAATAAAAATCCAATTTAATTTACTTTGCTCGCGGTAACTCAAAACTTTATCAGGCCTTAATCTGGCTGTTAACTGCAAGCCGTAATATCGAATAGCGCATCCGTGAAACGAGCTTTGTTCTTTTCATAGATGAATTTATTTACAACGAAGGATTTGCACCTTTTCAATTTTTACTCGATTTTCTCTCATTATATTTACATTTTTTTTCAAATGTCATAAACCCAAAGATAAAGTAAACGAATTATTTCCTTTTCTTCTTTATATTTAGGCATATCTAAATAGAATCTTCGTGGAATCAAGACACACGCTGGTGATTTTCCTGCGTCAAAACTCTTCCGTCGTTTCGTATCTCATACAAAACTTTTATGCGAAAACGCAAAATACTCGGTAGGAATTTAAGTCACGCAAAGCAATCGTGTAACGTATTCATCGCATTACATAATCGACCGCGGATTTCGCACGCGATTACGAGAATAATTGTTCGGGCCTTGAGCACGCCTCGATCTCTTTTCGTTAAACATGGGTAGTTACACGCGTTGTAATTTAGCAACTTGATTTCCGCGAATAAACGACGGCGACGCCGCCCGACGAGCGGCCGTAATTGTCGATAAGCGTCGTTACAAAAATAAATTGGATCTCTATTGGGCGTGGAGATCAATATTTCTGGCTTTTCGCGACCTTAAAGGTCGCGACGTTTAACTATCGCGACTCCGTCGCGTTTCACGTGGAGTTGATGCGGTAAAAGTTCGAATTCCTAATATCGATGGCCATTCATCGCAACACGCGTGAGCAAAATGTTGTTCGTCTCTGAATCTCGGTGAATCATAATCGATGACACTATTCTCCTGTATACCATTATTAGGCGACTCGTAACGATCGTTTCGTGCATTCGCGCGATTTTGCCGCGTAATGACATTACTGACGACACGACACTGAAAAGTAGAGCGCGTCGGTGAGAAAACGATGACATGATAAAAATGCAGACATGAATGGGGAAATTAATTGAAAAGGCAAGAATAACTTTTCGCAGGAGTCACGATTTGTGTAAGGACTTCGATACCATCGTCACAAGCGTGATTAGACTTGCATTCCTTTCGCGAGTATCCGTTTTGTTAGGACACGTGATACTTTCACTCGTATATCTTGCATGTCGCAAATTTTTCGGCCGCAATTACCGTAAATTAGCATTGTTCATAAGCGCGAGGAGACTTGCTCCGTGAAAAACGATAAATTCTCGAATTCAATCTCTGCATTATTTTACGTAAAAAGGGAAGGACGAGAAAATTCATTCGACCGAAAAATCTGTCGTAAAGAATCTTCTTGTGTAACATTGTAAATAGTTAAATAGAAATTTAGAATTTAATTCGGTAACTTTCGAAAAAAAAAGCGAAAAAAAAAATAAAATCTCCCTTTAATAAAATCTCCTTAGTGAGAATTCTGTCTTTGTTTCCGTTTTGAAAATTCGAATGGATGGCGGAAAAGGTACATCACATTTTATAAGGATTTAATTACGGGCTGTATTATTATTTTCGATTGCATCATATAGATATTATCGATATAATGCTGCTATATACCTTTTATGAGTCAATTTAGCTTTTAGTTAATTCACGGATGAAAGCCCACGCTGCAAGTTAGATTATTATCGTTATCATCAATTTACCTTATAGCCGATCATCTCAAATTACTATAAATGCAGTACAACATTTTCATCGCTTTTGATCGTTTCGCTCGATTCACGTCGTGCGTAGCACAGGACGCACTTGATGCGCGCGAAAATTCGCACTTGAGCGATCTTCGTGCCAATTGTTATTATTACGAATAAAGCAAAAAAAAATGTTCCCATGTTCCTGATAGGATTATCGATCCCTCGAGCCGAAGAATGCACTCAAACCTGAATTAAAGGACACTCGGACAACTTTTGGAAAGTTTTCTTGTAGCCTCTGTTCGAAATTGACCTGACCTGTGTCTGTTTTTCTTGGAAATTCTTATACCGAGTCTGCCCTTTAAAAGAGGGCGATCCTTCCTGAAAGCCTCGACAGGTCGATCAGCTTAGATGCAGTTTCGCAGATGGTGATCACGCTGATCTGCTCACGTTTTCTATTACGGGCTCCACCGCTCCACGTGGAACAGATGCACGCGGCGTAAACGTCACATTAACAATCGACTAACTATTGGAAAGTACAATCCACGGCATTTCTTGCAAGGAGAAAAAATTGTGACATTTCCTTGGGGAAATCCATGTTCGGGCGTCACACAGAAATTAGGTCTCGCTCTCCGCTTTTATTTAATTCTCGCTGTAATTGTATTATGAAACGGAAGAGGTGGAAGAGTTGCAGAAAAGAAGAGATAATTTCTTGAAAATTCAGTGATTGAAATAAAAATTTCTTCTATAAACTTTGAAGCGTATTGTGAAGAGGTGTTTTTTTTTTTTAAAATCCGCACTGCCAAGTAAACATAAAATATAGTAAAAAAATAAATACACATATTAGAATATATAAAACATGAAATATTTTATATAAATACAAACTCTACAACTGCTTTATCGTTATTTATTTACTGAAAAATATGTTTTGAAATTACAAGCCAGTTGCCTGCAACGTTTTTCAAATACTGTATCAAGTGCAAGTGATAAACATAAAGCTACAAAATAGGGAGAAATATTTATATAAATACGGAAAACGGCGGTTGCACTTTTAATGTATAGATCACAAGAACTCTAAATCTCATTAAACGCATTGCGTAAGATGCCACCGAAAATGCAGGGCTTCTCATTTATATTCAAGCACATATTGAATCGTGGTATACCGTATTTCCTATCGCCTTTGTTCACGATTTCCATTGTTTCCTTCTTTATCGTTCGCTCTATGAACCTTCCACGCGTATTTGCGTAAGAACCAAACGAGTGTAATGGCGTTCTTGTGTTGAATGCTGTACGCTCGACAATGTAATCAGATCCGCGAAAAGGCCCATTGGTCCTTTATACATGGACGGTCTTTGTCGCATAAATCTAATTTCCGACATCTTGCAATATACTGCAGAACAGAAACGCACACGCATAAGTGGAAATTATTGCACTGGACGTTTAATAGTGCCATCAAGTTAGAACAAAAATGCAGATTTTTTTTTATGAATTTGGATTTGACGTAGAGAGCTTCCGCGCGATGGGTCATCATTCCTTTTCGTAATATTTTAATATTTGATATCAAATATTGATATAAAGCAATATGTATACAATTATGGCACATATGAATATTTATTTAAAAAATAATAATCAGATATAGTTGTTTTTCCATTGCAGATATATTTTTTAATTTGTGCGCTCGTATATATTCAATTTATCTATTTATTGAAAAAATTAAGTACTTATATTTCATTTAGTTTACATAAATAAATTTTGATATTTAAATATAATACAGCAAACATGCACACACAACATAAGTTTAATCAGTAAAAAAACTTTATTTAATCGACTGATAGTGCAAACAATTTGATAAAATTTAGATGTAATTTTACAAACTGTAGCTACTTTGTGGGTAGTATTATTTGGAATTTGCATTTAAATATGATGATGTTCTAAATTTCGTATTTAATTCAGTCACATGTTTATTGTAATAGATTTTTCAATTTGAATGAAAATTTAAATTGTTAATTAATATGAAAGAAATTAACATTCCTCACGATTTATTAGGGATTTTTATGCTACTTTCTTAAGCTACTTTAGTCAGAACAACTTTACAACGAAAAATAATCGCAAACTCTTTTCCTAACATAAACTGGCGACTGACAAACCGTAATACATATATTTAGGATTTATCGTATCGAAAGTTTCTTCCCGGTCTGTTGCCGCGTGCATGTCCCAAAGACTTTTCACACGATCGAACGACCAGGAGATTCTACATTCGTTTGAGACATCATGTAACATGTACTATCGGGATCATATGATATATAGCGACTGACTTTATTTCCACGTGAGCACCGTCACGTTCTACGAAATCTAAAAATATAGAAGGAAGGAATATTCCAAAAAAAAAAGAAAGAAAAAGGAGGTAGCGAAAGATAAATTGCATCTTTTTTTGAATTTTTATAATTTTTCGCAAGTTTATCTCAGTGACTTTTTTAAGAAAACATTGATATTAACTATCTAATCGGAGACTACATTGAGAAAAATGTTTTGATTGAATTAATTGGAATTTTGGTTGAAAATGGATGAGAATTAGAATTTCTTTATAGTTAAATTTACTAAAATTTTAGTTGGGATAACTGGAAAGATTCTGACTGATTTAGAATCTTTGATTCATTTATTTTCAACTAGATATTTTTCTCAGTATATCTATTTATTTTAACAAGAAAAAATAAAGTATTATTATTAAAAATAATAACTTATTATTATATATTATTTCTCTATTATATGTTATTACTATTATTTATAGTAAAGATACTAACCGATCATCACATGTATTTTTTTTGTTATAAATACTTTTTTATTATAAATATGATCTTTCTTAATGATGCATTGTCAAAGATACCTCATGTTAAAATTGAGTTAGTTTACACCTTAAAGATATCCAATTATTCGTAAATGTATAATATAATAATATTCGGATATACTATTTTTTGTTCATCATAGCTAGCAATTTACCTCACCCTAAATTGCGTATAAGGAACATTCAATAACTAGTTATCCTTCATTTAGTTTCCTTCATCTATTAAAAAAAAAGTACAGTTATTCGACTGTGTACTATTCTATCGAACGTCTACCCCATTAAGGATCACACATTAAGATTCTACCTATCAGAAGTACATTTTCAATTATCTGATACATTTTAATAACATTTATAATAATTATATTTGGATAAATATATAATATACATCTTCAAAGACATTGATTATCTTATCTTTTATAAAATATATAAACAATTTTTGTATATCTGTTAGATATAATATTAAAGTTGTCTTTTATTAAGCTTTGCTAATTATTTAGCTCAAGATATACTTTTATGGAGATTGTATACTTTCACCCTATTACAGTACATTGAGAAAATTAAAAATTAAAAATCATTCAGGAATGAAAAAATAGTATATATTAATGCTCCGTTAACAGTAATATTAATGCAGGATCTGCTCTCTTATTTCAGGTCCCGAAGGCGTAGCGGTAGTGGCGTGACGGACATACATTCTCAGCAACAACAGCAGCAATTGCAGTTGCAAGAGAACAACAACTCGCGCGAACAACAACTCGTGCGAACAACAAGCTCGCGCGACGCGAAGAAGCCGCAGGAGGGACTGGGGCCCGATGAGATGTGGGCCCCTGGCGCCCTGGGCCATCATCGGGAGCTACCTGTTGATGTGCCCGACACCCTTCTACAGAAGGCCTATCCCAACAAGGTAAAAAACTGCTCTGCCGATTATAGGAACGGGCTACAGCATCGTCCCCGTAGCGCTAGCGACCTCGACCTCTCCCTAAACCTTAAAAACGAAACCCTTAAGACGCGCACCATCGCGGACGGACGCGCTAGACTCGTATCGAACGATCACACGCACGACGTCACCGACGCAGCCAGGACAATTAACGTCCACAACGGTCTTCAGCCGTCCATGCTGAAGATCGAGCTGAATATCGAGGACGAGGAGGAGAAAGTGAAAGCCACCAGGAAGAATCTGGGATTCGACAAATATCGCGATAGCCCGATCGCGACCGGCTCGCCGGATTTGAAAAGTACCTTTAAAGTTTTCGAAGTATACGCGAACATTGACGAGGACGCAGGCGGACAAAAGGAGTCTAGCGTTGATATTGAAGACGACTATCCTTTTGCCAAGGAGGATTATCCCACCATGCTGAAAACATGTAGTGACGATTCCGCGAGTCCAAGAAGTTCATCGGGTAGATCGGATAGTACTGCACCCCTCGATACCAGTCTAATGCTCAGGCATAGTAAAAGCCACAAGGACTCGCCGACTTACGACGTACGAAGGATAGACCTCGGTTCTCCTTGTAGATCGGTAGTACCCGATATCAAGGTGGCTCCACTCTTTGGCCGAACCCGAGACGCGACTTCCTTTGACAATCCGGCTTATGGATTAACGGACTTGCAGGATCTTCAGGGGTTACTGCGATCCGACGAAATGTCAGACTTAACCAGACTGATTGATGAACAATCTTCAATTCCAAGAACTCCGCAAGACCACGATAAAGTCTCGCCTGTCCGTGTCAAGGATCAGCAGATGGACTCTTCCCAAACCGAGCCAGTAAGCAAGTCCGGCAAAAGTCCGACGAAACGTCGTTCAAATGACGAGCGAGTTAAATTGAAAGCAAAAACCCGCAGTCTTGATATCGAGGAATTGATTCGGACTGGCTCGACCGACGATCTTCTCGGGATCGAATTAAGCAATCTCTCCTCTTCTTCCTCCTCGTCCCGGCAGCGGACAAAAAAGAAGCGGCATCAGCAGATCTCCAGCGGCTATTCCACACTGAGGAGCGAGGCCTCTGGCGATCTCGAGCATAACGCGGACCGCAGCTTCCTCGTGGTGGGCAGAAAGCCTTACCGCGAGGTAGCCGTCGATTGTCCACCGGATTTCGTGCCGGTCACCAAGTGCCATCCGATATACCCGCCGCCGAATAAGACCCCCGGCAACAGCAAGCACAACACCCTCGAGCCAAAGCGCGATCGCGCGAGTGTCACTAACGAGGCGAATTCGTGCGCTGCGACAACGACGACCATGACGACAACCACGCTCGTAGCCTCCCCTCGCCTCTCCTTGAACGATAATAGCTTCACGACGCTGTCTAGTGCCGACAGTAGCGCTAAAGAGACCGTGGTCGCGCGCTCGGTAGACCATAAGCACAGCTTGAAGAAGGTAAGGTCCAAAGTCAAGAGCTTAATATGCGACAGCTTGCAGTCTATCCTGCACCACCAGCATGATGATTCGCTTGGCTCTTACAGCACGCAATACCCTAACTCACTAATGCAGACTCATCCTAACGATCCTGTTCTGCAATCGTTCGTCATGAACATTGAAAATCCCAACGAGTTCTCGCAAATACGGAACTCCTTCAACGAACGAGATCAGAATCTCTTTCAAAATCGACAAATCGAGAATTCCTGTTTCGAGGATGATTACCACGATGTTTTCTTACGAGGAAAAGTCTTCCGCGAGAGCGGAGAACGTTCATTATCCTCCGTTTTTCCAGATGAGCTTCCCAAAAATTCGCAAAATCCCTTTCTCGAAGAAGCTGGTAATAATAAAATGATCTCTTCCCCTTTCCCAACTAGCGATTCTACATGCTTGAGTGTCTTTTCTACTTTTAAAAACAAAGTCGTGAGCTCTTCTAAAGAAGAACTCCTTGGTTTCAAGAAGGAAACCGAGGAGAATAACTTCTCCGATTGTCCGAACGAGATTAGCTTGTTACCGGAGAAAAATATCTCGTTTTCTAAAGTCAGAGATAACATTCGTGTCCAATCGTCTATCCAAGAGACGAATCAGAATTCTCGGAATTCCCTGCGTGAGCTCTCCTCTGCGGAGCAACGCATTGTGAGTCATTTATTCGACGACACGCGTTATTCTAATGATTGTCAGCCACAAGAAATGGAGCGATGTGACAGCGCTTACTGTCTCGATGATTCGCCGAGTACACAAAATAAACAAAATTCAAGACTATTTTTTAAATACGAATGTTTCAAGTTGGACGTTCCATCTATGCTTCCTAACAATGGCGTGAAATTTCACGTTAGTTGGAGAAGCATGTCCGACCTTCCAAATTTAATGGCTGATTGGCATTCGACGATGACAAGGAGAGCCTTTTCGCTCTCCGACTTTGTTTCAATATCGAAAATCACGTCATCACCCATCGTCGGGTGGGATAAAGTTGATCACCCGACAGTTTTGTACGACGGATTTTCTGATGAACGTATGAAGCAGAACATACCAAAATCACCGATGCACACTGTGAAGAACCATTCGCTCAAGTCGCACGTCGACGCTCTCGAACAGCAGGTAAACCACAATGGACTTCGCCTCGAGTTTAGAAACTTTCGCTCGTCGAATAATTCGAGCGGCGTCCTTGCACTTTGGAAATTTGCAAGCCTTGCAAAGTAACTTCGTGGTTGATTGTCTTTTGAATTACCTGATTAAATTCATCATCATTCTAGTTGTATTTCTCGATGCTAAGGGTCGTGATCTGTCTATAAAAGAGATACTCTCGGTAACTATAGAACAGTAATTTCTCTGCGCCTTTTGCACGTGTTATGATCGTGGAAACTGTTACAGTCGCACAACTTTTCAATACTTCCACACCGGCTGCTGTCTAGGAGGCGCAATATGAATAAAATTTTCTTTCATAAACCGAGACATGGGTTGGAATTTTATATATATATATATATAGGATTTGTTGATTATAAAAGCACGCGTCACTCTATTTAATTGAATTAAATTTTATTACATGGTTAGATAAAGACACCAATTTGTGGAATATCCTTTAAGAACAAATTTATATAATATCTTTATATTTGTGTAATATACCCTTTATTTTGATAAGACTATTATTGCAAAGATAAAATGTGCGAAGGCCGCTGTTCAATTAAAGACGCAAAATAAGGAGCATGCGTAAAGGAATGTGGAGTATTTAACATGAGATCAACAGCATGGTAAAGTAGCCACAAATAATGCGTAATAAAAATTGTAAAGTAAAATGCTATAACTATAAATTATGAACATATCTTAATTAACATATCTCGAAAGTGAACAAAGGGAATAAACAGTTTGAGATTCTAAATAACATAATAATTCTTTAACAAAAAAATTGACATAGATTGATAACTAAAAGTAAATAAGTAGAAGTATGTTATCATCTTTGATACGATTATATTGATGAATCACCGAGTCATTCAAAGAGTTGGCATTTTACTTCTGCATTTTACTTTCGTAATCTTGCTTTTGATATGCTTTCCTTTTAGTGTATACCTCGCTCTACCTTTTTCTTTCTCTCGCTTATCTAGCTTACGTCAACTTCCTCTTTTTCTCTTCCCTCTCGTCCTTCCGCGTGCCGCATGCAAATACGCGGTTCTGCAAAGCCTCTTCGACTGAAGTATACGAATAGTTTGTGTCTGAAAATAATGATAAAAGAGAAAGGAATGTGAAAACGATAAGAGTTGGGAAAGGCAAAGTAGTTTGCGCGACGTCAGGCACGTGGGACCACTAATACGAGCTGTTTCGGAATGGATTTTTAGGCCGGTCTCAATGGAGTCAAGCCTGCCATCCCACCGCGCGATCAGAAGAGGGCACCTGCCAGACCGCCGAAAGATAATCTGCGCCTCTCCACGCAGAACAATAATGTTGAGACGAGCGATAACGCGAAGGTAAGATATGATGTCGGCACTCTTTCGCACTCGGTGTTGTATCGAGTCACGTAAGCACGCATGATGAGCATTCGAAAAGCGACACTAACCAATCCCGAATGTCGAATTTTGGAGAACGTGACGGAATGTAAGTATCGGCGTAAAGAAAAAAAGAAAAACAAATTAGATGTGTACCTAATACAATTTATTCAAAATTATTATTGTTAAATTTAATATAGCACATTCGTTAAGAGAACAAGCTCAATACATTGCTGGTAAACATTGCCTAAAGCTGGTAAGTGCTACCATATACACAATAATAGACTAGCACATTTCTATGAAATTGCCACTATCGGTTCGGAAAAAAAAATGACGTGGCTTGAAGCATAATCGTTCTCTTTCTAAAGTATAGAGTTGAAGAAAAAGATTTTATGTTCGATTCTTTTTAACAGCGAGCAAAAAGAATGAGGTAGCTCGAAGCATATCGCTTTCTTTTTCTAAAGTATCATGTTAAAGATAAATGCTGATAATTCTTTTTCACTGAACACAGAAGTTAAGATCAGAGAATGCGCAATGTTGCAGTTTGTATCTATCACATTACGTATATGAGTGCTACGAAGCGTTTTATTTTATTATTAATATTGAAGCCACGTCTGTTAAAAGAATAAATTTTATGTAATTGATTTCGCTGTACGTAAAAATTATGTCTAACCGTGGTAATTGACACGAAACGCGTTGATTTTGCTTGATGTAAATAATAAACATTCTCGTAAAAGGGAATCTTTATGCGCGAGATACGATTTACATATTGAAGAAGGGTTTGACCGCGTAATATCGCCGGTCTAGCTCGTAAACTGGCACGTGCGTTTCCTCCGGTGTTTCGTCACAACGAAAAATATAAAACTGCGATTCTTGCTTTCGTCGAAATTTACGATTTTGCCCTGCGATCAGGTTAAGTCGTCAATGAGCGCGTTTCGGGAAAACAGAAATTTTGCGGGGAGTTTTTAACCGTGAGAATAACGCAACAGTGAGCAGTAGATCGCGTTACGTAACGATGCGAAGGCAATAGATGACAGATCGTTATTTAAGAGGACGTATTACAACTCGCTACTCACGTGACCCACGTTGCGCAGGAAATTGCGATGACAATGGTTATTATCGAGGCACCATTCGTCGCGCCAAACAGTTTCCGAATTCCCCGAGCCCAGGTTCAATTGATAAATGAATCGCAATGCGACCTTGCACGAGCGGAAATTAATTAGGCGCATTAACGGAACGTGCGTTAACAGGCGTTAATTATTCGAAAATTATTAAACGAGCATCGATCGACGTGGAAAATTTTTTATTCCATTTATTCTCAATGTGTGCTCATAAAACATGCACGCGGCATTGAAGTACTGGCTTGTCCGTTAAATAAATGCAAGTGGCAGAAGGAAACTTCTTTTTGAAATTAAAATACACGGCGTGAAGATCCATTTGACGTTCCCGCTCGAATAATTTTTCACTCCTGTTGAACTTCGTTTCATCGAGCCGTTAAAAATCGGGTGGAAACTCTTCGTGGAAAATCCGTAGATGAGATCTGGATATGCTCGTGAATCGAGTGCGGCGCGCTTGAAATTCATACAATCTCAGTATCTGTAAGTGTGAGAAATGCCAGAACCCCTTACGTGACTGGCGTCATCGGGACCGCGCGAGTCTGTTTATCTTATGGAATCCTCACGCCACACTCTTACCTGCCTTAAGTCAAGTGCGGTCTGGAATGTAAAGAACCCCTGCAATAGTCTAAGATTACATGCCTGAAGTGTAGCGTTACGAAGTTTTCGATAGGTGTAGACGTAGGGTGTCTCGCAGGCCTGCTGTATTTCAAGGGACTTTCTGGTCCCTTCTTTTTTTTTTTGTACGGCTCCTACTTTCCTGACCTCAGTTTCTTGATCTGCCTCAAGCAGACGGAGAACCTATTTCAAACTCCCCTTTCAATTCGGTTCGCTGCTCTAATATCTCGAGATACGCCGCAGCAGGTGTCCTAAATTCAACACATTTTTCTTTACTTTCCTGTTTTTATGAAAGTTATCAGTTGCAATAGTATCGACCGAATAGCCATCATATCTTACATTTCTTTTCAATTTACATTTTGATATTCCTATTATTATTTAAGCGCTGCTTATTTAAAAATTAATAATTGTATTTGTTGAATTTATAATATATAAAGCATTGCAATTTCCTCCCTCGATTCAATTTTATGTATTATTCTATTTACAAAATTCCATAAATTAATTCTTATCAAGATGAAATCACATGGAACAGATTGTAGATACACCGCGTCGCTCAGAGATCGTCCAGACTTATGTAAACAACTGAAAACATTGGTTTTTCTCGGAATTCATTTTGTTGTCATTTTTTGTTTTTAAGTTGACAACATACATGTTGATGTTGTCTAAGTTACTGTGCAGGAGAGCGAGAGTTCGAGACAGGAAACCTTATCGAGGTAAATGGGGCTTCACTGAGATATGTTTATCCTCATACGTAGTATTGCGCGGTAAAACGTAATGCTCGTTATATAAATGAAAATTAAGAATCGTATGTTTTGCTGCCGACTACTGCGGCATTGCAGATAAACATTTTTTATCGGGCATGTTATTCGCATTGCAATTTCACGACGGTAAAACGCGACGGCTGACTAATGACGACTTTATCAACTGACACCGGTGGGCGTAGATCACGAATCACAAATAGTATCGCCGATAGCATGACAAATTTATGTAATTTGATCGCAAGTAGATGTTACTGACTCATAAAGAAAATAAAAGTTTATTGAAAATTAGACTTTGCTAAATATAGCATTGCATATATCGAAAATAATAATAAACATATATAAAATTGATAAGTATGAAAGTATTCCTTTACAAATTCTTGAAAACTTGGGAATCAAGTTCTTTTTTTGTAATATTTAGAAAATCTCTCAGTCAACAAATATTTGACATTCTATTTCATTCCAGTTCAACATATTTAATTAATTCATACATTCACGTAATGCGATTATATAAACTTTAGAAAACAAGAGCGATTCAATTTTATAAAATTATTGAGTAACGAGATTTATGGGGAGTAACGAAATAGATTTTGTTGAAAATATTTTTATAGATTAAAAATAAGCAAATTAATAATAAGCAAACATTATTTGTAGATATATAAGATAGAATATTATATAATAGAATATATGAGAAAGAGATATGTATATTGATGTGTATTGTGCCAGATTTAGTTAACTGAGAACTAAAAACTTCACATTTCTAGATATAAACTATCTCGAAATAATTGATAAATAGGTGTGCATTCGCAAAGAAGTTCAATTGAGTCTTGAATTTAATATCATTCAAGAACTTGTTATTTTTCGCAAGTTGCAATCGCATTGAATGGTCTTTAAATTTTGCAGCGAATCGTATGTATTTGCGACACTCGTTACATACAGTTGATGTGTACAGCAATTATTTCACAGACTTTTACATAATCAGCATAATTATAACATTTCAATAAGACAAGATTTCCTTAAGACAATCTAACCAGAGTTTGGATTAAAATATTATGTTTTCAAAATATGTTGAATTTTTTATTTTTTTTTCTAATGCATATATTGTAGATTAGATAAATATTACATAAATTACGGAAAGGGAACCGTGACAAATTTTAGTCTAATACAAATTTTCTCTGTTCTTTTTTAAAGAGTCTTATTATTTATTATATATTTATATTTTTAAAAAATCTTATTATTTATTATATACACGATTGCATCTAAAATACATTTAAGTACGAATGTATTGTATTTAATATTAAAAAAAAAAAATATGTGAAATATTTTGTGAAGAGACACGTGTCATACATTTTAATAACTGTCGAATGTAGAATTTTGATATCTTGATTTTTAGAATAAATACACGTGGAGAATTCTGTTTTGTTACGAGATTTAAATTTCCATGAACGCTTTTATATCTTGTAAAAGAAAATTCAGCTTACCGGTTATATCGCACTTACAGGAGCAATTACGAAAACGGAAAGATGAAGAGGAAAGACAGGAAATGCTCAGCCATTCTCTCCGTGGCTCTAAAAAGCTTCAAGCTTTGGAGAGCCACGCGACGAGCCTCAGTGGCCAGGGAAATTTTGCTTACGCACATGACGAGGTGACCACCGGCGTCAGTCGAATTACACACGCCACTCCTAATGCAGTCCAAGAAGTGGAGGAGCCGCCCAGGCCTCTCAGTGAGTAATTTTTCTTTTCCAATTATATTCTCGTTAAAAAGTTCTCTCTAAAAAGAAAATGTCACAAGAAGAAAATGTAAAAAGAAAGACAAACAAATTTAATTAAGAAAATTTAATATAATACAGTTCATGCTCTTTATTTATTTTTACATTAATATTTAAGTTTTTTTCAATTTTATATTGTTTTTTATTTGAAGAGAATTTTAGATCTATTCTATCTCATTCTTTGTATTTAATTTCATGAACTTACAAGCGCGAGAACGGTATTTAAAGAATTCTGAAAGTTGCTGAAAATTGAATGCTACTAAATATAGTTCCTCGCTCTTCCCTTATAGCCCGCTTGTGTAGCGTAAATAAACAGCGGGTGCGGCGATACAGGATTCCGCAAAGAAGTTTCTAACAAGTATACCTTTCATATTTCAGCGTACGGCGAGGTCGTTGCTACGCTGGAGAGGCTGCAGCTCCAACTGCGGAATATTTCAGGTGCTCTCGGTATTTCGGGTCCAGGTGTCGAAGCCGAGCTCGAGGCAGTCCGAACACTTTTAGTGCAGAATCAATTTGCGTCTGCCCTGGCGACTCGTCATACTTTAAAAAGTCGGCTAAGGACGAGCAAGATCTTTAAACACCATGCCGATGACGCATCGAGTTTAGCGCGAGATGTATGTGTAAAATTGATAATTTATAACATAATGAAAGAGAGGATCTATAATATTATTCACGCTATTTAAAACGCTATTCAATACATTTTTGTTTACTAATTAAAAATTTTTTCCAATCGCGAAGCTAGATGGTATACAACATTATGTTCGTAATTTAATTAGAATAATGTGGAAAAGCTTATTAAAATTGTTTTCTCAAATATTTTAATAATGATGTTGTTTTTATAATTTCTATTTAATTAAATAGAGGCCTTTTTCCAATGAATTTTAAACATAAACAGCCTGGATGTATAACTCAAAAACTGTATCCCATGTCATGTATTTTCAATATATTATTTGTTCAACAAATCTCGTGAATCCTTTTTACGTATTAAATATATTATTATTATTTACTTGTTTCGATGTTTATGTCATAATTCTAATGCTCTGGCGTTCTGATGTTCCAGTGCGTGGATATCCTTGAAAAATGGCAATCGTCGTCGACCGCAACAGGTGTTGGCGGAGCAGAAACAATAGCCGCCGTGGAAGAGTTAACGAGTATTCTAACAAGTTACGACATGGAGGCTCTGCTTCTAGCACACGACTCTATCGTCTCCTACGTGGAAGGTTTACAAAGGAAGCAAAGCCCGTCCTCTCCACCCAGTGAACCGCCCAGTCCGACGTCTAGTTGGAAAGATTCCCGTGTAGTCGACAACATTAAAATTATCCGAATTGAGAAAACTAACGAACCTCTGGGTGCTACCGTCAGAAACGAAGGGGATGCGGTAATCATAGGTAATCATATTTACATGCAATTGTCATTTCCTCTATCTCTGCTAAAAGTATACCGGTGATTTACTGAATATTTCGTCGTATAATCTTATCGACAATTCAATTCCGAGAACATTATTTCTAACACTAAAATTAATTCTGTCTTTCAAGGACGTGTCGTTCGCGGTGGTGCGGCAGACAAGTCAGGACTCCTACACGAGGGCGACGAGGTTCTCGAGGTAAACGGAGTAGAAATGCGCGGCAAGACTGTCAACGAAGTTTGTGATATTCTTGCTGGCATGCAGGGTAGTCTCACGTTCTTGGTACTTCCGGCTCCAACGAGCCACAGAAATAATTTAAGGAGAGAAGACACGACCCAGGTACGACATATACAGCATACATCCTGATATATTTAGCATATTCTCATATTAGAAATGTGGACTACCTGTATTCCTGGATCTTGAAACTAGAACAACCAATATTACCGGTGGTGGCATTGGAGGTGAAAGGGCAAATGTCAGATAGGGAAAACATTTGTCCTTCAACTTTCAAGAT
Source organism: Acromyrmex echinatior (assembly GCF_000204515.1). Next base: position 453,822 of record NW_011626573.1, read on the forward strand.
ACAAATGACATTGGTCGTTTTACATTTGAACGTCTTTTTACGATTTCGATATCTGTAGTTCAAGAAAATCAATATTATTTAGTCACTCTGTCGTTCGCTTAATTAAAGTTTGTTTGCATTTACATTGACTGAACTAACGTACGTATAAAAGCGAATATATAAGCATATGACATTTGTTCTCTTATCTTAACATTGATACTTGTAAGTTACACGTACAGAATTATCTATAGATCGACGCTAATAGGAAACAGCTATTCTGACTTCATTGCACAAACATAACGCAGGTATAACATGACATTTGTAACCATAAAGCTTTTACCATTTGCATCTAGATACATATACGAGCGCATTTCGATTACGATCCCGAGGAAGACCCGTATATACCGTGCAGAGAGTTAGGCGTAAGCTTTCAAAAGGGCGATGTACTCCACGTAATTTCCCAAGAGGATCCTAACTGGTGGCAAGCATATCGAGAGGGTGAAGAGGACCAGACACTGGCTGGTCTAATACCCAGTAGAGTGTTTCAACATCAGTGAGTTAATTATAATCGAAGATTATAATCGCGCCAATACTTAAATGTTCTGTTTAAAATGGCATTCTGTTTTACCTATACAGACGAGAATCCATGAAGCAGACGATAGCCGGCGACAAATCGACGATGCGAGGTTCGAAAAAATCCAGCACGCTATTGTGCGCAAGAAAAAATCCAAAGAAGAAGAAACGAAACAAGTTCGGCGCAAACTTCAATGACGATGGATATCCACTTTACGCAACAACTGCCATAGACGGTATGTAAAGCCTTGGCTAACTTAATGTCAATTATAAATTGTTAAAGACTATTGTTAGACGCAAAGTTTTCTTGCAGATTACGACAGTGAGGAAGTGCTGACGTATGAGGAAGTCGCCTTATACTTTCCTCGTGCAAATCACAAGAGGCCAATTGTACTCATCGGACCACCCAACATCGGACGGCACGAACTTAGGCAGAGATTGATGCAGGACAGCGAACGTTTTGCTGCAGCGATACCACGTAAGTGTCACTTTTTAAAATTTAATTTAACTTAATTTATTGTACTCTTGAAATATATATACTGACAATGAGATGTACATACATAAGTGTGAGGTAGACACAAAAGGTTAGACAAAATTGTTGCTATAAAGCCTACCTGATAATCTTGATTAAATTAAAATTAACATGATTGACTAAGATAATATATTTTATATAATGTGAAGCTAAGATTATTATAACCAATTAAACAATTAAATAATTAATCTGTTATGAACTATTTTACTGCTATTTACTATTTTATACACGGAAAAATTGATTTTGTTAAAATATTTAAAAATTTAACTAGATACAGATCTGAAAATTTTTTAAAAGAAATACCACAACATAAATAAAGCATAAAATAATTTAAATAATATATTCTACTTTTTCGATTTCTAGATACAAGTCGTCCAAAGAAAGATTCCGAAGTCGATGGGCAGGATTATCATTTTATTTCTCGTGCTCAGTTCGAGTCCGATATTCTTTGTCGAAAGTTCGTCGAGCACGGCGAATACGAAAAAGCGTACTACGGCACGTCCGTGGAGGCCATCAGGACAGTGGTTAATTCCGGGAAAATCTGTGTCTTAAACCTGCATCCCCAGAGTCTCAAGATCCTGCGAAATTCGGATCTAAAGCCGTATGTTGTGTTTATCGCGCCTCCGAGCCTCGAGAAGCTTAGGCAGAAGAGGATCAAGAACAACGAAAGCTTCAAAGAGGAAGAATTAAAAGACATAATCGAGAAGGCCCGTGAGATGGAGGATAAGTATGGCCATCTGTTTGATATGCTTATCCTCAACAACGATACGGATCGGGCGTATAACCAACTTCTCACGGAGATTAATTCACTCGAGAGAGAACCTCAGTGGGTGCCTGCGTCTTGGGTTCAGTAACTTAAGCGGTCTTAATCGCCGCGCTTAAGACGAGCGTTTCTATACGGCGTGTCTCGACGGTGAGGACGGCGATCGGAGGCCAGTATTGCGGTATCTGTTTGCAAGACAAGTGCTTTTACGCAATTTTCCAAGTAAGACTTCAAGCAAGTCTGATAGAAATTCGGAGAACTGGTTCTTCTACAGGTGCCTGTTACATAGTTTTATGTTTCTTACGCAAATCTTAAATCTTCCCCGGTTATTATATTGCAAGTACTCGCCTGACAGTCTTCCGCGCGTGTTGTCGTACTTTGGTGCCATGAAAATGACGGAGCAATCTTCAAAGGGAGAAAGGGAAGAAGGGAAATAGAAAAGAGAATGAATGTTCTATAAAAAAATTTTCACAACCTCTGTGACGAACTACTCCTCGACGTAGATTCTTGCATTTGTTATAGAAGAAAAAAAAGAATATGGTGTTTATATACCACCGTGAAAGACGACAGTTTTCGAGACTCGGTTGCATCAATGATGTTTCGAATTTAAGTGAATATGTAATCAAATCGCGGACGATAATCTGACGAAAAACTTAAATTTAAGTTCCGCTTAAATTTCAAACAGAGTTGCTGCAGTTTAGTCTACTTTTGGTATCCCGAGATAAATTTGGTATTCCGATTGAAATACGTTCGTACGTCGAAGTTTCAGAGGTATTTACGATTAAATTCTCATGACTGACCCATTCCCCAAGCGGTTAACATTATTATATTAGATGCGCGAGTATACAAAAAGTCATCATCTTTTTTCGGTGCGCCAAAGCACATCTGCCGAGCGTTTTGCTCTTTCTACATATTAGCCCGTTCTACATGAGGAAGTGTACCTGACCTGATGTCTCCTAACAGTGAAAAATTTCTAACTTGGGGGACTCGTGAAAATATCGTGTAATTTTCTATGATCTACGCACATACATTTTGATAAATTTTGATAAGTGGAACCGGAGCTTCGATCCAGATTTTTTAAAAGATTTCTTATTCAGCGTAGCACGTGCGAATATATTAACGTGATTACATTATTAACTTCGCGTAATGTAATTAATTCTTTTTACGTCGCGAATCAGTTATACACATACACACACACGCACACATACACACACACATACACACGCACACATATATATATATAAAATTTTGCATACGATCATAGAGAGTCGCATGTTTTTTCACGTGAAATTTTGGTTAGAAATTTTTGGCAGTTCTGTTATTCTAACCAAGCGGAAGCTCTTATTATAAAGGAAGAAAAAAAAATTCCAAAACGACGATCCCACAAGCATAACGACGCACTTTATGCGTTTCTTCGAACGCAAGAGAAAACGTCTGCGATGTCGAAAAAGGCGAAACTCGCTAACGTTTTATCGTTCGCCCTAGACATTTCGTGTTTGTTTAGAGAGCAGAAACTCGTGTTTCGAACCCGTAGATTCGTTAAACGCAATAGACTTAGGCTCGACTGTGGTTCGGTATACAAGCTTTTGAAAATTTCGCATAAAAAACAATTGTTTCTCCTAAGTGTTTTTTTACAGGGAGCGATTATTACGCAACGCGATCGAATAGGGTAAAAAGATGTTTATCTGTGTCATTGTATCGCTACGAAAATAGGGATCGATGCGAAATAGAAAAGAAAAAAATGTGTAGTAGAGAGAGAGAAAGAAAGGCCATTGTGGTTTTTCATTGGAAAAATTATTCGGTAAATGCAAGTGCGCGATGTGTATCTTATAAATATTCTTGCGTTAGCAATAATTGTGTATTATATCGGAAAATAACTTTTCTATATTTTTTCTTTTTTTTGATGACTTTAAGAGCTCCGGTAAATTCGGCAAAGATGTGTCGTTCGTATAGAGATTGTGGGCTACTGTGTCGTGATTAGATCAACTGTGTAATGTTAGTCGATCCAGAGAGAAAAAGATAGATACACTAAATTCAATGTGAAACAGTCGTAAAAATGGACGCGCGACTTAGAGAGATGTGTCTACGGTGAAAAAAAAAAAAATCGTTATTTCAATTTTTAGCTATTTAAAATCGATCTTCTAAGAGCCAATCAATGCATGACGGTTCAATATCGTGCCACGTATCAGACCGCATGTGAAAGGACGCAAGCAAGATGTGCCAAATAATCCTGGATTATTTCCAGATGAATCCAAGTTTTAAAATGCGCTCAAGAGGCACCCTAGAATTTGTCATTATATTGATTATGTAAATAATTGTGCACTTATGTATAGAGAGAAAAGGAAGTGAGAAAGAAAGAGAGAGAGAGAGAGAGAGAGAGAGAGAGAGAGAGAGAGAGAGAGAGGAGGGGAAGGATAGTTATTCGAATTCATCATTATTAATTTTTCTAATTATTATTATCCGAATTATTATTATTATTATGATTATTATTGCATGTGCTGTTTTGTCGAGTGATCATGGCAGACAAATGTTAACGTATAACCGCCCTGCGTAATGGACGGCACGAATTGTGTATTAAATAAATCTCAGATACACATTTGTATCAAATCAAGCGAATCAAATTTTTTTCGACAGCAATTCTTCACTTGGCAAAATCTGTACTAATTATGTCATAATTATGATCATTATACGCATGATTCCGATTACCGTCACGATTATGTAAACAACAACGGTGAAAGTATGTACATTATTATTCTTATAATTATTGTTATTATTATTATATATTATTCATATTATTATTAATTATATTAATTCCACGTGTAAAATAAACGTACAATTTCAAAGAGGAGAAATATATGTATGAAGAAGAGAAATATATACGAATATGTATATACATCGTATATACATGCCCACATATATTGCGAGAGCTACAAGATTATCAAACCTCGAATATGTGTCCCGAAAGAGTCTTGATTGTAGATAATATATTGTTTTTCCATTGTTAACAATATCATCTCTATTCATGTTAATCTTTTCTGTTCGTAAAAAAAAGACATTTGACCATCGATGACAAAGTATTCTCTCGTAGTATTTTCATACCAAGCCTAACATTCCCGTCTTTAATTTACTTTTAAATTTTTTCCCATTAACAATTGGATATTATTGAAAAAAAAAACATTAATATTAATTATTCATTCAATATTAATCGATATTAATTATAAGTTTGCTTGATGAGAAACTTGTTGCAATATTTTAGTACAATTTTGCAAATGAATTTTGTAATGTTTACACGAATGCCTCTTTTACCAAACAAAATAGCAGTTCGGTGGCAGTCGGTGATTGACATTGTCAGTAGAGAAAACAAATCAGTTAACGCTTAGTGATTTTTTAATGTGATTGGTTCTTACTCTTAGATCCAGCGAAGAATTAAAGGCAAAAACCATTCATATTAAAGAATCATTAAGCAACAAAACTGTAATTATATTTCCGATTTAACGAGCTCTACATACCACATCTATTATTAGCCTATGCCGATTCATATAATCCACACTATAGGAATTGAAATAACAGAGAGCTAATTATACGCTAATCAATATGAACTCTAAATCCGCATGACATTAGCATCCCTTCTTTGTGATTTAATTAATTCTTTAAATCTTAATAAGAATAGTTTATCATATCGTCTGAGACTTGAGAGATAACTGGATTTTTTCATTCATTTCACCAAACTTACTTTATGAGTTTTATTGTTATGCTGAAGTATACGATTGCTGAAATGACGATTTGGCGGTGGCATTGCGAGACAGGGTAAGACGGTACGTGCTCGAATTCGTAAAAAAAACAATGCATTTATATTATTGTACCAAGGTTAAAACTATTTTAATTATAATTATCCAGATAACACGCATGTTTAAAAAATAAAACAAGACGTAAAATTATCTTAAAGACGGTTTTCCAAAAGACGTCTAATGTCTCGATTTTGGACTTTTTGTTATCTATAAAGCACTGACTTCATTAAAAACGATATAAACTAACAACGATCTTTCAGGAGAACTTCCATTGTTATCCTCAGCTGCCAGAGCTATCTTTCCATCAGCAAACGGCTAGATTACTATATTATATAAGTAATTACGTTTTATTATATAAGTTATCGTCACAAAAAATTTCAACTTTGACATTATGAACCTAATTATTTTTTTATACGATTGAAGATATACCATCATGTTGCGTCCCAATTAAAGGATCGCTGTCAGATTATGATTATAGCGTTTTTAATGAAGTCAGTAATTAGTAAAAAAAAGTTTCAGTCTTGGTATTACAACATGAGTGCTTTGTTTTCTTTTTTTTTTTGTACAAATTTAAGCACGTATCTTCTCCATCCTGCAGCGCCACTGCCGTCATTCCAGCTATTATATTTCGATATAATAATAAAATTCATGGAGTTTGGTGAAATAAGTGAAAAAATCCAGCTGCCTTTTGAACTAATAGAATGATTTCTGTCCTTCAATTCTTGGCACCATTATTGGATCTTACAAGATATCTCGATTTTCCAATTATCATCCTTCACCCTTGAACATCGCTGGCCGCGATTCCGTCGCTTTGACAGAAAACGCCGTCAACTCTTGGGGCCGCCGCCGTCGCTGTCGTCGCCGGGGGTGGTGGGTGGTGTGGCCGCGCGCATGTTTCTCCTCCGATGGAAATGGATCGATGCTGAAAATAGCTCGGCCCGCAGGAGAGTACGAGGTGAGTCGCCTTCGCTTTCGGCACGGCCTTTGCGTCTCTATCGACGCTTGCCGCCGCCACCTTCACCATCGTCGCAGCCGACGCTCATTTTCAGCTAATAACTCATTTGTGTAACTCGTTACCTCTGACTTCTTGTCTATCCAATCTTCCGCAAGGACCAAATACGCTGGCTGCGAGTACCGAACTACCTCGAGCCGCAACCCGGGACCTAAGTCGAGCGGGATGACGCGAAAAAAATGTGTGTCATATCAACGTGGCTGATGAGGCTGAAATCGTAAGTATTGCACGACCTCGGTTTAGCGAAGCCGCCTCCGAAAGGCGGACGAAGGTGCCACCCCCGGTGGACGGCGGGCGCTCTCGCATATTCGACCGGATTGATCGCCACTCCGGCATCCCCCTGTAATCGCGCAGCGCATTTACAAGTCGCGTATTATTTTCGTAGATTCGCAAAATTTTTCGCATTTGCAACAGGCGACCGCATCTCTGTTCATTGATCTCGTGTCGTTAATTCCGACGCATAATCGTCATTATATGTATTATGTTTTGCTCGAAATCGAGCAAAATGTTTTGCTAGTCCTTCGTCCACTTATTCGCGATTAGATTAGATACGAAACGCGTTATATTAGAATTCTAAGTGGAATTTAGATAATCTTGGACGCATTGCTGAATTCCATCATGGTATATACGATTACTAGTTGCACGTTTAATTAATGTCGCCGCAAGTCGATGGTTTGTGGCTCTCATGATGCAGCTTACATAGTAATAGTCCTAGATTGAAATTAGGAAAGAAAAATCGGGCTAATTTAGTGTTATATTTTTGATATTTCATGCATGGTGCACGAGAAGCGTCGTTAATTCTATGTATTTCATCTTTACATATCTATAATATTTTCTTTTGATCTTCCTTTGGCTTCCTATTAGTAGCATTAGCTTTAAAAAACGTGTAATTGACTTTTAAGTTTGATTTATACGATCACTTGATGATATACTTCTATTCTAGTAACTAGTCATTATTTTATCGGGATACTATATAGAAAGGATGGGATTACAAATTTTATTATTATTTTTTATCTTTTTTCAATTTCTCGAGCATGCTTAATTTGTAACCAAATTAAATTTTGCATTTAAACGTTAATCAACAATTTGAATTGTTAAACGTCTTATACGGTTGCTTATACGAATCCTTGCCTTTGGAGAGATTTGAGAAATTGAAATATCATAAACGCCGTGATTCATTGTTCTCTGTAGAAACTCAAACCTTTATTTATTGAACCTTTAAAACCTGCATGCAAAGTACGAATTATCAGCATAGCGCTGCTTTCAAACTCCTTCGGTGGAGATAAAATTAGATTCGGCGAAGCACTCGCGTGTTTCTTGAGGCGCTCGTAGTCCCCGTAGTCTCGATGAATGTGGCTGACACAGCAGCGACTAATGTGGCAAGACTTAATACGGTGAACTGCAATGAGACTTCGAAGACCTGATCGATTACGATGCAGGAAAAGTAGTCTTTGACAGTTTGCTTTTCCCCATTTTGTCTCGTTGATCGACTGCATCGCGGGAAAGACACGTTTAGCAGTTTCTCTTTAAGTACTGCGTTTATAGAGTATTGATTTTTATCGCCGCGTGTTGCGTATTATCTCATATTTTCGAAAACTTGTTACTTTTCTTTTATGAAATCGTTTTCTCGAAGTTTTGTTGCATTGCAAGTTGTAAGTACTCCGATATTCTATGCCAAAAATATTTTCTTTGAAAAATCTCACAGATAAAAGGATGGAGGTGTCTATATATATTATTTTATAACAAATAATATAATATATTAAGATAAATTTTATAGGCTTTTAAGATAAATTTTTATAGACATGTAAAATAGATGTGTTCGTTAGCCATTTTTTTATTATTTTACCGTGTAACTGCCGAAATTACAATCGAGAAACGAGATATAATCGAAATTAATATAATATTATACTCTCAAGTTTTCCTTATTCAGGAACCTCGTGACAGACTTCAGGTAGAATGTGTAAGTGACAGGTGCATACAAGTGCTGGCAGAGCCCTCGAGAGATATCGTTACAGTTAATACGCTACCTTTACTTACAATATAGCTTTATGACAACTGCAATTGGTTATTGAATTCGAATCTTTTCGTTGACGGTATGACCTAATTAAATAATGAGTAAGATAAAATTTAACGATATTGTCCGATGACGCACGAGATTGCTTTTTCCCTGCTAGTCCTACCCTTTATAGTTCCTAAACGTATAAATAATTTCTATAAACTTTTTTTATATTTTATTTTGTACGCACATAATTTGAAAAAAATGCACGACACAATATAGAGTCGTTAACTGTTCTGTATTCGATACTGATTAAAAATCTGTTAAGTTTTTACACGATTCTGCACATCGTAGTCTGTGCTACACTCTTATTAGTTCTTTAATTATTGTTTTCAATTTGTTTTAAATCTGATAAAATTGCATACTATAATAACTTAAGTACAATGACAATGATGACATTTAATGCGACAAATATATTATTTGTTTTAAATTTTAAAAAAAGTTTTTGTTTCAAACTTCAATATACGCGTAGTTTTTACACATTAAATTGTAAACATGCTATTTATTATTTGTTTCCCCATCCACGATCTTGCGTTATAAATAATTCTTTGCAATCAAAGTTTATAAATTGTTACTTTGAAATGTAACTTTAAGGCATAATCTATGCACTTGTAATTTATAATTCGTTATTTAATTTCTAAAATGGCACATTATATTAATCATTAAAGATACTTTTTTAATAATTTGTAGAAAAGTTTGAAGTAAACATATTTATGTTAATTTGATTTAGTAAATAAATGACACCTAATATAATTTATGTATTACCGATAATATTATGTAAATATATTAATTTAAAAAATCAAAGTGATTAATTATCAAAGTGGTTAAGTTTCTTTCATTAACAAGCATTAATTGTAATCTCAAATACAAAATATGTAATCTCCAAATAACATCTCTATTATCGAAGATGTCATGTACTGTCTCTATTTCTGAAGTATCTTGTGTTGTATATGATCATCGATAATATCGATTCATGAACGATACTAAAGAAATGCTATTTGAACGAAATAGGAACAAATAGAGCACTTGGATCTTTAATTAACGAAATGAATCAAAGTGTATTAAATATTCATGATATGCATAATTTATTTCCATTTGACTATGTAGAAGAAGCAAAAGAGACGCTGACAAGTCACTGTCGATCGCTTTAATCTAGAACATCTAACAGGAATCGGTTTGACCTAAACGTTATCTGAAATTTAAGAAATTCTTTATAGCCTTTGCCATATTTCTTTCTTTCTTAGATTATTTTACTACTTGTTGTGCTACTTTTTGTTGTATTTGCACATAATACAACGAAAATATATCTATTATGCAAGTGGCAATTCAACATTTTCTGATAAACATTCTTTTTGAGTTACTTATACAAGAACAAAATCCAAATTGATTTATATTTAATTTTAATTTCTTGATTGCTCGCTGCTTTTACTTTAAAATTTAGACTGCAATCTAATAATTAGTATTAATAGATATTAGCATTAATTGCGGTATACCGAAGAAATTTCTTTTTGCTAGAATCTGCTCGTTTGCTTTTTCGCATATCGATTATAATTTTGTGACACACATATACGCGAATTCACACCACATAAACACGTATGTGTGCATCACTACGTTGCAGACCAGGGCCTAATTCACAGCCGGAATTGCTCGGCGATCCGTGATGAAAACCTAACTACGCCGAGGGATTTGTGCGTGTTAAAGGGTGCTCTTACCGTCATCAAAGAGTAGTTCATAGCACGTAGGTCACGTACGAAAGACAAAAGTGTCACATTTAAGAGTTTATGATCGAGAGGAGTTTTTTTCATTTTATCCTCCATCCCCTTTAATATGCGTACCTCTTCTATCAACTGACGCATTTTAGTTTACGATTTTTTTCTCGAAGCTCGCCATGCGAGAACATCGAAAATAGAAAGTATTATACTACATGTTTATCGTTTTATTGATGATCCGCTGCTGTACCATACGCTGGTATATTAATTAAATTCTATCGACACTTGCAAGTTTGGTGTATATCGATTAAAATGCAAATATACAAATGTGTCACACGATTATAAGCTTATCAGAGCGTTAGTGTGCATAGCTTGTAATCTATCTATCGATGCATTCTTGTCCAACTTAACATAAAATAATAAAATGTAAGACGGTCAAAAACATTTGTAAATTATTACTTCCACATTCGCATAGTGTATCGTGCGTAATAATGTACGTACGATTTCAGATATTCTCGTGAAATATGCATCGTATTGTTACCAAATTCATCGCAAGTCAACGTCATTGAAATACAACGGAAATATGAAAATCTTGAAATTCCATGACAAAATGTAAAGAACGTTTCTCGGCGAAAATCTAATTTATCGGCTTTCTATATAAAACTTTAACTGTCTTCGACGATTTTGATAGGTCTGGCAGGTCATTTGTGAGGCAGTTAGATGTCATTCGTAGAGCACATCTCCAAGAAATGCTCCTAGAAATATTTCGCCTTTATTTCGACCGGTCGCTATTTTTGCTTGTCGAACGGAATTGAGTTGAGGACCAGAGAGAAAAACATTCGGTTACTGCACTACGATCGATTGGCCTCTTTTGGCAATGATCCCGCATTGTCACTCTCTATTCGGACGTAATTTAAATTACTATAGCCAATGATTCCATGATTTTTAAGACATTTTCGTAGTGTCTTAATTATATAAAAATAATTAAGAAATTTCAATTACTTGTCCTAAAATATATAGAATATTTTTGTATCATTTATTCATGAAATTGCACAGTATAATTATAAAAATATAACAAAAGTGATTTTTTTCCAAAAATATTTTAATCATGTTTATCGCTGAAGAAATATATTTTTCATAGATTGTAATAAATTTCATATTTTTGTGCAATAATTTGGATTTTTATTTTCAGGAGCCTCTCACGCACCACAGTAGGTCTTAGAGGATGCACAAGTTAGCCAAGGGGCTGAAGAAGAAGAAAAAGCCGAAGAAGGGCAAGAAGGGAGCGGAGGAGGAGGAGTTTGATCCGGAAGAGCTCGAGCGTTATCGGCGCGAGCGAGCAGAGGCCCAACAGAAAGCTGAAGAAGCCGGCGAATCAGCCAAAGGTACCGGATCTGACGAGTGGAAAAAGTTCCAGGCTTTGACTGCTGGCGTCGATTCGGTTTTGAAGAAGACTCAAAATGACCTCGATCGGATAAAGTCTACTTCATTCTTCCAGCGAAAAGCGCCGTTGGAAGAGAAGAAACCAGAGGAGGCAAAGCAAGAGGACTCCAACAAATCATCCTCAAAGAGGTGGGTAGGCTTCGACAAGGAGGGTAATCCAATCGAAGCTGCACCGCCGGAGATCGACGGTCAAGAAACAAAGGAAGAGAAATCACTCGTTAACGAGGACGGTTTTGTAAACGTACCAGAAGACGAAGATGAGCAAGAGGATTCCGCCGATGAGGATATCTTCGACACCACTTACGTGGATGTTCTTCAAAACATCGACGTTCAATTAGCTTACATACCAGACAGTCCGACCGAGGAAGAGACTGGGGACGATCCCTTTGACACAACCAACGCCGACAAGGTTCTTCGTACAGTCGATAAAAAGGGCAATAAGCTAGTCAGTTTAGGCAATGCTGTTGAGGTATTATCGGGAAGAATCGATTATGTAAGCACTTGCAAGATCACCAAGGGAAGGAGACCTCGAATTCAACAAGATCTATTGTTAGACGATTTTGACGAGGCGGAACAGCCGTCGGCGGAAACTGTTGTAGCGGAACCGACAAAAGTAGAAAAGACTTTACTAGATGATGACAGCGATCTTCCCGATATTCCCATTGATTTGACGAAGTTACCGCCTGTGCTACCAAGACCAGTCAGCCCCGTTACTCCTACAATTATTCAAGAGAACGCAGCCTCGACTGAGAAAACATCGAATGGTCCACTAGATATTTCTGAATTCGAAGTTTTGAAGGAGAAAACGATTTTAGAAGAAATTCCTGACTTGGATGACGCTGAATTTGATTTAAACGCCTCGCCAAATGAGTCGACTTGTCTCAAGGAAGTCGATGATCCATTTGCCACGAAGGAGCCTGAAACCGATTTTCAGACAGAGATAATTGAAGCCAGCTTCGAAGCGGCTACCTTTGTCGACGAGGCCGATCCGTTTGATACTACATTCGCGGATAATATATTACCAGGTAAAACAGAGCTAAAATTTATCGAGAAAGAACTTGAAGAACTGCCTGTCTCGGAAGTATCCATATCACTAACTGATCCCGCTGGTTTTAACAGAGATTACGAAACTGGCCTGTTGAAGTTAGATGGTGAACAGAAAGATGATCATAACAGTTTGTTATCGTCAAAGAAGGACTTGTTAGGCGGTTCGACCACTGATCTTAGTCAATTGGCGGACGAACCAATAGCGCCTATTGAGGATATCACTTACGTTGATCCTTTTGATACGTCTGCAGTGAAAGAGCTTCCACCCGGCAAAACAGAACTCAAGGTTTTAGAAAAAGAATTACTTGGTGAGCAATCTAACAGTTGCGTCCAGGACGATAATGACTTTGATCCAAGGAAAGATGAGGCGTCAGTAAAGCAGCTACCCACAAAACCGCCACCACCTAGACCATCCGCGCCTGTTAAATTTGCGCCAATTGAGCCTGTGTTTACTGTTAACTTTGAGGAGGACGAGAAAGTCGAAGTGACTCCAACGAATCTCGAGAGAAAGGCTTCCCGGCCGGAAGTTCTTGAACTAGCTCCAACCAAAGCTGTTGCGTTTGAATTGCCGACGCCGTCAAAGAGACCCGACCTTCTCGCGACTACCGAAGAGGAGAAGACACTACCCTCTAAACCGCTAACACCGTACTATTCCCAGAAGTCTATAGAAGAATCATTATCAACAGAGGACAATGAAGTAGATGTCGATCCATTCGACACGAGTTTTGTCAATAACGTCGCGCCAGGCAAGACCGAGCTCAAGCTCATTGAGTCAGAATTGTTGAGGCAAGAACCCAAGTTGCCTCATAGTTTGAGTGATCACGATTTTGATCCGAGATCTACTGCAGAACCAATCAGAAGACAGAGCGACTTCACGGCTACCTCGGTCACACCAAGCAATTTAAAACTTGCGCAGCTACAATCGTCGCTGATACAAAAAGTCGAAGAGGAAGTGATACCAAGGCAAGAACCCCACAGGCAGGAGAGCATTTTGGATGCGGAAATCGAAGTCGACGCAAAACCTCTGACACCTAGAATCGAAAGTAAACCTATCGTGGAAGAGGAGATTTCCTATTCGGATCCTTTCGACACTTCTATCGCGACGAACATTCTGCCCGGTAAAGCAGAGTTGAAAATATTGGAGAGTGAATTGCAGCAAATTCCTCAACAACCACCACCGCGCTCTATTGTTCTACCTACGGTAGTACCCATCGTAGCATCGACAGTCCCAGAAATCGACGACTTCGATCCTAGAGCGAACGAAGTAAAGGAATCCAAAGACTTTTTGTCTTTAGACGGACAAGATCCCGGCGACAAAGTGTTGACGCCGCTTCAGAATAAAGATCTTACTTTGGACGACGACGTGGATCCCTTCGATACTAGCTTCGCTACTATCGAGCCTGGGCGGACCGAACTGAAATTGCTCGAATCCGAACTGATGAAGTAATATTATCAATTGTTATATACAGTTCTATTTTTTCAGAATCTTTAAAGCAATCTTTTGAATATCTGGTGGTTAATCAAACTAAGTATACAAGTGGATTATTTTTTTTGAAGCTATATAAAGAGCTTAATATCCTATTTATGTCAGCAATAATTTCTACCTATATTATAATCTAACGGGAGATTTCCAAAAATGCTTGTATTAATTGATGAATTAAAATTGTACCAAAAAATATCTGTTCAACACGCAGAGTATAAACAAACAGACTAAAATTAGTCTATTCTATTTTTATGGAAATACAGTTCAAAAGATTTCGCTCAACAATTGTTATAATTAACTCGTAATCAGAGTTTTTGAGTCAATTCAATCATGGATTCCAAGGGTGGTAATCCGTTCTTAATGGACGATTATGCAACGGAACCGGGGGGCGGTTTGCCCCCGCAGGTTTCTAATCCTTTTCTCCAAGATTTCACCGACGCGGAAAGTTCCGGCGCGAGCGAGAATCCTTTTTTAAATTTTGGCAGCGACCAAACAGCATACGAACCACCGATATCCGTCGATTCTACTAATCCATTTGCCTCTTTTGGCATTGAAAGTACCGCTTCGAATACCGGATTCGGAGCGATCGCCGACACTAATACGCCAGCAACCAACGTCTTCACTAGCCAATCATCAAATATTTTCGTCACGTCCGATAATACGAATGTAGATCTATTTGGTACGATGACGACGACAACAGCCGAGAAACAACCGACGATCGTTAGTCCGCCTCAACCATCTCCAGCGGCAACACCTCCGTCGAAGAATGGAAAACCACCGCCATCAAGACCACCTCCACCGAGACCACAACCACCACCGATACCACCACCGGTACAACCACCTGCCAAGAACACGAAGGATCTGATATTGTCAGTTACGGGAGCAATGGACGCTACCTCAAACCATCTTCTAGATCGTTTGCAAGCAACTAGAACGCCCAGTCCCACGCTGATACATTCCCCGTCACCTACTCCGGAGCACAGCTTTGCCGATTTTCTGGACGTCGACAGCAATGTACCGGATCTGATCCCAGATGATAAAATTATTGAGTCGCCAAAAAATCAAGACATCATGGATCTCTTTGATGCGCCTTCTGAAGTCACCTCGACCGGTATCTTCTCTACTTCCATGACCACCACGGATACTACCAGTCTTATCACTGGAGTTTCGATGACTACTACTACCAAAGACAATCCCTTCGCAAGTATGAGCGAAGAGGCACTGGTACCGCAAGCGCAGCCTACCTTTGGAATGGAATATCCGGAAGATATTATTAGTAACGAGAAACGGCCTTCAGTGACCTCTGCGACTCCTTTCGCGGTCATAGAAACAGACGTTGGACAGTCGGGTATTGTCTTAGATCTCACGGAACCTGTTCCTGCGATTCAACCTACATTGACAGCAGCTACTGAACTCTTCCAAGGTTAGAAAATCTTTTTTCTTTTTTTTTTGTTTATGGAAATAGAGTAGATAAAAACATCAATTCATCTGAATAATGTTATTCATTACATTGCTTTAATTTTATTATATTTTATATAATTCTATTGTTTTATAGGAGTAGAACAGATTTCTACCGATGCTGATGCGAACTTTTTCTCCATGACCAATACAACCACGATAACGCCTTTCGGCATAATCGAAACCACGTCCGCACCTTTCGCAGCTGCAACTCAGCCTTTATTTGCTCCATCGGAAGTCACACAGTCAGCCTTTGCCTCGGATCTACTAGGTGATTTCGGAGAACCGATCAAGGAGGTGGTCAGCAGTGGCCTGATCTCCACCAGTCCGACTCCTGGAACAGAATTTCCTGGAAACGAGGCTTACAGGCCCGAAGAACAATTGGATAACTTCGCCGCTACGACAAAGGCGATCGAGGATACTAGCGACTCATTCGATGCTTTTGCGTCCAAATTTGATAGGGCTGCCGAACCAGAAACTAATGGCGGAGATCCTTTCCTGGATGCCTTCGGTGGCGGACCAATTGCTATGGACACTTCCAGCGATGGTATATACGAAGACTTTTTTTTGCAACTTTATATTTTAACTTAACTCTTTATAACCATTTTCTTTTCAGTTTGGGGAGACTCATCAGCAGCTGGTTCGGAAGCGACGATCACTGGTTTTGGAGAATCTGATGGTTTTGATTCTTTCTTAAGTATGACAGCTCCACCACCGGATATGAAAGTAAAAAGAGCTGAGTCTGCGGAATCGGATGAGGGGCCCGATTTCAGTGTGTTTATCAAGTAAGTTAAGGAAAAAGCTACTGACTAAAAAGAAAGAAATTAAGAAATTTTAGATTGATTTATTTTTTGATGCTAGTCGTGAGATATTTAGTAATAACATTGAAAAATTATCAATTATTGTCTGAATTGCTGTACACAGTTATATTCAAGAATATAATAATATTATTTCTAACATTAGTGCATAGGTAATATCAGTTCTTTATTTATCTCTTAGACCAAAAGAAGGAGATCAGATAACAGCAATAGAAGGCGGACCTGTACCTACGTTAGCGCCGCCGCCAAAAAGTCCGCAGATCGCTGCGTATACGGATTCCTCACCGCGTTTCAATCCCTTTGATAAATCTGGAATCGCGCAGGATGCTGTGGTATCTGAAACTGCACAGACAGCCGAAATGGCTAGGACAGATTCTCAGGTATTCGCATTAGATAAATCGTTATATGAGGCGTTACTTTAAATTGTTTCTCCATCAACCAAATATATTTTCGCGCGCAGTTCTTGTCTTTTATTCTTTAATTAAATTAAGAGCATAAATACATATAAAAGAACTGTGCGATACTTAAAATGCAACAAATTTGATTAAGTCCTATATGTTGATAAAATATTTTTTTCTTATTTCAGGAAACCCCGCCTACTCCTTTGTTTGATGAGGACGTTAGCCAACCGCTTGAGGATTTCCCGCGGATAACTTACACCGGCGATGGTTGGGAGATGCAGTTGCGACAGCCGAACAAAAAGAAAATCACAGGGCAACGTTTCTGGAAGAAGATCTTTGTCAAACTGGTTTACCAGGGTGACAATCCGAGTCTACAGTTGTTCAATAATAAAGACGACAAAGATCCGTTTCAAGAATTACCTCTGCTCGCTTGTTATTCGGTATCGGACATCGGCGCTCAACAATTTGATCAGTACGGGAAGATCTTTACAGTGAAGCTACAATACATCTTCTATAAGGAAAGACCTGGCGTGCGACCTGGCCAGGTTACGAAGGCGGAACGACTTACAAACAAACTCAGCCAGTTTGCAGCGTACGCTATTCAAGGGGATTATCAAGGAGTCAAAGAGTTTGGGAGTGATTTGAAGAAATTGGGTCTTCCTGTCGAACACGCACCTCAGGTAAATTTTTTTAGTTCTTGATATAAATCATTTCCAACGAATATTAAGCAGTACAATTAATACACCTGTACATCCCATAATGTATGCAGATCTCTCAGTTATTCAAACTTGGTTCCCAATGTTACGAGAACATGAAACAATTTTCTTGTGCTATCGAGGAAGCACTCTTCAGGTTACCGGCGCATCGTGATCGGGCTCTAACTTACAAAATGGAAGAAGTTCAGGTAACAGTCGTTGATGAGCTGTATGTCGAGCAGAACGCAGAAGGTCACGTAGACAAACAAATTGCACGTGTTCGTCTTTTCTTCCTGGGTTTCCTTTCTGGTAAATATCACAACGATTGCAAATATATTGCGCTATATTAAAAAAAATAAATCATAATAGAAAAATTGTGTTCTTATAATTTAGATTTTTTTATGAAACTCAATTTATTGTTTAGGTATGCCCGACATAGAGTTAGGAATAAATGATATGTGGCGACAAGGTAAAGAGGTTGTTGGTAGGCATGATATCATTCCCGTCGTAACGGAAGAATGGATTCGCCTGGAGAACGTCGAGTTCCATTCATGCGTTCATAAAGTACGTACTTTACAATAATAAAATAGATAAATATAACTTTCTTCAGATAAACATTAATAATTTTAACAATTTCTTCTTTGCAACTACAAATAAGCATGTTAATAATAATAGACTTAAATTTCTTTATAATATAAGGTATCTTTATTTTAAGACACTAACATAATTTTACCTCTAACTAATCAACGTGTGTATTTTAAATCATAAAATTATAAATTTATTTTACAACTAATACCTTACTAACATATGTAATCAAACATCTTCTAAGGTTCAAGCCGCCTGATGCATGTTACATTGAACTGATGCGGTTTCGCGTAAGACCGCCTAAAAATAGAGAACTACCGCTTCAGCTAAAAGCTGTTATGTGCGTTACCGGGAACAAGGTAATTTTCCCTTTTTCCATTTCTTCAATAAACTTTCCGTACAGTATTTAAATAAAAGCGAAAAAACTTCTTGTTGATTTTAGCCATCATCGTATCTTTCTTCTATCTGTTATATTAGGTAGTATCGTCATTCTCCGTTCTATTATAAAAATATTATGTTGGGCTTTATGTAAAACTTTTTTGTTAAAATTTCTTTTCATTCCTCTCATTCTTGCAACGCGCAACAAATTTTCATAGTGACATGTTTATTGGAGCTGCATCATTTGATCTCTTTTTACTCATTTTCAGGTGGAGCTGAGAGCAGACATTCTCGTGCCTGGTTTTGCATCCAGAAAATTGGGCCAAATACCATGCGAAGACGTGATGGTTCGCTTCCCTATACCTGAATGTTGGATCTACCTCTTTAGGGTGGAGAAACACTTCAGATATGGCTCGGTAAAATCAGCACATAGAAGAACAGGGAAAATTAAGGGTATCGAGAGATTCTTGGGTGCTGTCGATACTTTGGAACCGCAGCTGATGGAAGTAACTTCCGGCCAGGCGAAATATGAGCATCAACATCGCGCCATCGTATGGAGGATGCCCAGGTTGCCAAAAGAGGGTCAAGGTACTTGCCCATACTTTTTTTTACTTAAACTATATAAAAAATCTAAGCAGTAAGACATAAACGATCGACCAATCACAGTATCGAGAACGTAAGACAATAATGTAGTAGCGAATAAAATAATTGATTTACTTACTGCTTACGCTTTTATATGTGCCATTATAGCGTCAGTCGAGATTAACAAATTATTCTAATTTTTTTTGTTTCATTGTTAAAACATTTTTATATTATACTTTATATTTTTTACATTATTTTATTCTGTTTTGAATTAAAAAACTGAAGAATATAGATTTAGATTCTGCATAAAAATAAAACGTTTTATGCGTAATGGTTTAAATATATGTTCAAATCATCGTCCAAATGATTGCTGCTGGCTCTTGGCCAATTTCAGTTATTTGCGGTTATTTCTAGGTAGCTGGTTTGCCGTATGGCTCTCACCTCTTACGATCAGATCCCCGAAAATCTTTCGGAATATTGTTACGTAGAGTTTACAATGCCGGCGACACAAGTATCTCATACGACTGCGAGGAGCGTCAGTCTCCAGAACAGTGACAGTGATGCGCCCCCAGAGAAATATGTTCGAAATTTGTCGCGTCACGAATACAGGTAAGTTCTAAAAGATTATTTTAATATTATAAATTATGTAGCAAGAACTCTCCAAACTTTTCCAGTATATCGACGAATTATTTGATTATTAAAATTAATAAGCGTTTGATATTCCTATAAGAAGACAATCCACTTATGCTGGATTCAGATTCCTACCCGAGTATCATCCAGGTATCACTCCATCCTTGTTGTTAAACAAAGATAACATGATACCCGATGAGAATTCGAATATATCTAATTGTTTTTTTTTATTGTTTTCTTTTTATTCAAATTAATATTATGTTGATATTATTTATTGCTGTATTGTCAAACCTTATGTAGGGTAGGGATTGAGCATACTCAAGGCGAAGGTCCGGGTGCGTATGTCTCGGCGACGATCGCAACGAAAAAGATCCCTGAGACTATGCCAGAAGTTCAAGAAACTCCCGACGCACCAGCCGAATCTGATTCCGATTCTTCAGAGTAACATGAGTAATCGGTGGATAAGTCAATGTTGATTGATCGTCTCCGCGTTGCAATAATTAGTACAGTAAGCGCCAAAAAAATGCGACTCTTAAAACTAACATTTCAATTATCAATTTAGTCAAATAAAATGAGTAGCCGGGGACAAATTTGATTAAAACATAAATATTTAGTTCTTCTACTATCGTACTATCGAGTATTTGACATTGTCAATAGTTGCACGACTATCTTTTTGTATCGTTCCGTTCGTATGGTGATTAAATATCATTTGGTCCGCTCGAGATATTGTTTTAAGATCCAATTTAATCATTCTTTGGATAGTGTTTGAATTAATGTTCCTTTCTGTCATCATTTTTTATAGAGTGAACAGGATTTTGGACAATTTTGCCATTAATCAATCCAATAAAAGTTCATGCTGTTCATGAACAATCATACCGCTTGACTTCCTAGGAGTTAAGAACTTTGATAATACAAAGTCCAAATTTGAGACATAAGACGTCCTTAAGATGTCTTTTAGATGTCAAAGACTATCGTATATTTATTCTTTATCGAACATTTTTAATGCGAGAGAGAGATTAACAAGAATATAAAATTATTATTACAACTTTATAATACATCAAAAGTGATGCTTCTATTATGCAACAGATGGCGTTACTGTGTCATATTTAGCTAACATAATAGTGATTAAAAAAGAGTCGCATTTTTTTTGCATATACTGTACATTATCAAGGAGATAGGAAAGGACTATAAAAAAGGAATGGGTTACATAAGTTGATTGGTAAAAAGGTTATATATGGGTGCAATGATATACTAGTCGTTTAAGCGGTGAACATAAGGCTAGTATTTATAATCCGTTTTTATTTTAAGACCGTTTTAAGTAATATTTGAAAAATTGTTTACAGCTCTGTGATCGATATTTATAGTCCGTTCTTATTAGAAGATATTCTTAAGTAATGTCTTAAGATGCTAATGTGGGCTCTCTGATATTAGTTCATGACATCTAAAGACTGTACTTAAGACGATCTTAAATATAAGAATCGCGACTATGTACACCAACCTCTGATTGGCTTATGACATCTTAAAACTATTTCAAACAGTCTTAAATATAGAACCGATTATGAATACTGGCCATAGATAATATATCATGTACATGTTACTAGTCTGTATACAGAGAGAAAATTCACACGAATTGACCACGAGATGTTTCATAAATTTGCTGATAGTTATAATAAACGGTGGATGATTCATGGATCATTCTACATTTGAGAAAGTAAACATTTCGCGCGATCGTTCATCAATTCAAAAATAATCTGATAATTATTACGATTGAAGGAAACGGAACCAGCTCAGTAAAGACTAAAATTAGTCAATTTACAAGATTCTTAAATGCATCGATCGCTGAGCGATTAAGTTCATCACAGCCATGAGGGCTAAAGAGATAATTTATCTGAATAAGAATTTCCAGAATAAGAATTACGAATGTATAAATTATTCTCGACTTTTTATCGAGATTCTCACATCTATTTGAAATTGAGTATTACTACTCTTTTTTTTCAATTTTTCAATTAATTGCTATGATAATTGTTCACAAAATAATGATTGACAGCGAGCAATTTACGAAACATTTCGTCCACATTCTCGTGTAACATAGTGGCTAATGACAAGTAAATAATTAAAGGGAAAATAATTTGAAATATGGAAAGACAATATCGGTTTTCTGTTTCATTTAGCTTGTTAAGTCGTAGAGCACATTCGCAACGAAAAGCTTTGTGTTCGTAAAGTGCGTTAATTTATGACATTTTAAAGATTTAAAAACATTTCCATAGGCGTAATAAATTGAAATTGTTGACGAAAACATTTGCATGCTGTATGCTTTTTAAACAGATGGCACAATTGTTTATTCGGAAATTTACACCAAAATTATTTGTATTACTTATTACATCTTAGTTCTAGTTTCTTCTGAGTTATATTTCAAAAATGTCAATTTTTCTTTTGTATATTATTATACATAGAACCGAAATGTCTTAAATATTTAAATATTTAACAATTTTTATATATTTTAAGAAACATTTATAAATCTAGCATACATTTTTATTATATTAATTAAAATGAAAAATCACTCAAAGAGAAAGACATATCTCTAACTTACGTCGTCGTTGCAATCAGAAAGTAATAACGAGAACACTATAAGCAGACAATATTAGTAGCCTAGTTTATATCGTGCACTTGATACAGATACTAACTAGTAACTTTCTGTTGATTTATCTTAACTTCGGCGATATACGTGTAAACATATACATGATATGTTAATCATTTTGCATATTATATCAAATGCATATATTGTACCAATTTAGTGCATTAGTCTTTAAATATATTGTTGGAATTATTGTAATTTAATAGAAAGTTACTAATTAATACGCGTACCAACTTACAAAGTGCTCAGTGTAAAAGGAGTCAATATATTCTATTCCCGTAGTATCCCCTAGTAAATCCCATTGTTTGAGCTTATAGATAATTTATGCATACCGTTATCTAGTCGCTAGTAGGTTCTAAGTTATAAATTTATTATCATGGTTAGAGTCTGCGGTTAGAATCTGTGAAATAGTGTGTGAATAATAATGAGATATTGATAATTTTAGAACGATGGTGTCCATTGTATATAATATTAATATTATGTATAATATTAATTTAATTTGATCATTGCTATAAATGCGAATGGAAACATGCATCTCTTGCAAAAAAATCATTGCTCTAGTTCTTAACAATACTTGTTAAGAGTTAACAATAATAGTATCATGAATAATCTGCAAGTGCTTGTAGTGGTAGCGCGTTGTAAAATTCTAGACTAGACATAAGTTTATGTTTTTATTGTATTATTTTTATCTTTCTCGGTCGATACGTGTAACGGTATCGACTTGTGGCAGAAAAGCAGCATCACCAAATATTAGAATTAAGACTAGTGATATAATTATATGAGGTTTCTATACTGTAGACGTACACGTGAATACAGAGAGATCTCCATTAATTACATACAGTCTGATGTGTAATCTCATATTGTATATCTAAGATAAGATATTTAAACAATTAGAGACATAAGTTTCAGTTGTGTTTTAAATTTTTCTTTGACATTCTCAACCGGCAAAAAAAGTCGCAAGAGTTCATTCTAGTCCCTAGCTATTAAGAGAATCGTATGACACGGAAGAATTCGCCGTCGATCATGCGTTATTTGATAAGGTTTAGATTAGGGATAGATTTTAAGCATGATTTCGGTTCGTTACCGATTATTGTGGTGTTGTATGAAATATAATACTCATAAGTACACCCGTTAATTGCTCTGATCTTCGGCGACGTAAATTAGTCCTTTATGAATGTCTCATAGAATCTTACTTTTGTTTAGCGGAATCTGAATTGATTGAAATATTGTTATTCTCAACTAGAGATAAAAATTACCGAAAAAACTAAAAAATTTGAGTAAGCACCAGTTTTTTATTCTGGCCCTAAAAGTTTTTTTACCAAAATATTTTCTACATTTTACACCATATTATCGTTCGTAGAATTTAACTTTTGCATCCAAAAGATTTCTGTGTAAAGATACCTGTAAACATTGTAAACAATCAAAGTACAATGATTAACATAATTATTAAATAGCGGTGATCGTGAAATATATTATTTATTGTTAGATCTAATTTTGTAAAAGTGTTATCATTATAGTGGATATTGCAATTGCAATATCTATAATGAACACGATTTCGCTTTAACATTTAAAATTATAAAGACAAAAAATATTAAATAATATTGAAGTAATGTAGATATTAATTTATTGTCAATGAATGTTAAAAAAAAATGAATTCTATATCTTTTTTCAGGATTTTAATGAAAAACAATTTTTTTACCGTAAAAGTTTTTACTCGATATTTAATCCGAAGTAAAAAAAAAAGCCTATTTTTTTATATTCAATTTAAAAAATGGAAAGAATTCTTTATAATGAAAATATGAATGTATGAAGTAACAGTAACAAATATTACCACACAGTTTTATTTTATTTTGTATCACAATTCTTATAAAGTCAAAATGTATTGATTACGTTTGTAACTTGCTAAGTTACGTAACTTTAATTAATTACATTATCTTAAAATTATTTCTTTTATATATCAGACACTTCTTCGCAGATACAAATGTTCGTCATAATGCGGAAAGTTTTATGAGAGGATGCGCGCAAAATATTCACAAATATAAATCGAATTTTCGCACTTTAGAATAGCGCAAAGCTTTTCGAGTTGCAATGTGGAGATTTATTTGAGTTTGATATCTCTAAAACGGATTTTGGGCAAGTTTTTTCTTTACGGAAGCTTGCGCCAAGACGTGACTTTTCCAGCTCGTGATCTCAAAATATGCGTAATCCAACCGTCGTATGATCCAGAACGGCGTTTGTGTATTTAAGCAAAAGAGAAAAAAAATGAAACAAAAAGCATATATACAGTTAAACATTGCATGTATAGATTTTAGGAAGGGATAAGTAGAATTAGGAGAGTAAATGTATGCAATGGTTTGGTGTGTTTACAATAACTTTGAGAGAGAGATTGCAGAGAGAAATTATATACGCGATGTGAATTGGATTTTGAACACTTAATGAAAGAAGATTGATACTTGTCATATGTTTGTTGCGATTTTGCCCGTGTTTACTTCTCTGATAACTTTTCTGCTTCAAAAGGAAGGAAAATTATGAGAAAGGTAAAATGTGCAATCATAATGAATGTTAAGAAAATTGTCTCTAAAAGTATTACAATTATAAACTCTCATTATGTAACACAGTTTATTAATTTCATTTACAATATTTTAATACAATCATGATGCGTTACAAGTCTTGAAAGCTCATCATAATGATATATAACTCAAGTAATTCGTGAAATGTGATGGTATTCCCTATTTCGGCGACAATTTCTGTAAAAAGTGTAGCTTTGATGTTAGCACATACCCAGTGAATAATTGCCTACATAATTAATCAATATATTATATACATATAGTTTTAAACTCTGTTGATCCGACTTGGCATATAAACAATAAATTGTAAAGGAAATAATAATCGTAGAATAACGTAATAGTTGTCCTTATAGTATCGAGAAATGTTCTGTACAGGTGAAAAAAGTCTGTAAAGATAAAGTTTATTCGCGCTTTTTGTGAGATCTACATGTAACATTTAGGAAAAATAAAGGCGGAGTATATCATGATGGAAGGTGTGTGACGTAGAGAAAAATAACGTGAATTTCTTTGAGGATTGCTTCTTTTCAATATGCACGCGGTCACCCTTAAATGAAATCGTCATCAGGGAAAGTTTAATTGCAAACTTAATTGCGCTTTTTACTGTGCAACTATATTTTGTTACAACAAACCAAGAGTGAATGAAGCCCTGAAAATACAAGTCACATTATACTTACAGCTAACTAATTCCAAGTAAAGCAAATTTAAAGTTACTGTAATGAAGAAATAAAGTTAACGATAGCCGTAGAAGATTCTTCCAATTAAATTTTATGAATAATCGGTTTCGATTATATGTCAAATTTTGTCAAATGTGTCTAATTCAAATTATTTTTAAATAATTGTCCTTTTTTGACGCACATTTTGTTATAAGGATTCTGCCAAAAATGAAATTTAAATGCACTGTAAATTGATAGATTCTTAGCTTATTATTAGTTGTATCTTACAATACGTATAGCTTAAAATAAACTAAAATAGTAACTCTATATATATATATATATATATAGTAAGACAAAAATATTAAAATAAATGAATATCTATAAGTATATTTACGCGTTATTGATTCAACATTAATGTTGTAATTACATGTTGCTTGTGAATGTTAATATTGGCGGATGATATCATTTAAGGGTTGATCGACATCAGAATTAATCAACGCAAAAGCGGAGCACTGAAATGAGTATACTACTTTATTTTGTCGTGACATATAGTAATGTATAACAATCATGATCGAATAAATAACTTATGTTACATATCGTAATTTAGAGCTTTTTATAGAGTTATTGATTTGAAGGAAATGTGTGTTCCTTCAAAGTCACGCAAACTGATAGATGGTTATCATGCCATTTTGACCAATTTAATATAATATGCGGGACTTTCCTTTTAGATTTGTACATAAATGATGGCTATAGCAGAAAGTCCTCCTTTTTTCGCGGAAACTTCGAGATAATTAAGGGAAACATTGCGTTAAGATTTAAAAAAATACATTATAAGTGTCACAATATGAAAGTATAAACCAATGTTTCTCCAATTTAATTTAAGAACATATAGAGCATTCCGGAACTTGTTGAAAATTTTCGATATTCCTATGCTTTTATATAGAACGGGAAAATATATACCGCGCAAAATTATAAGAAATGCGATTGTGGAAATTAACAATCTTAGAACTCTTTCTAGAGCCACAACGAGACAAAAATATTATCGTAAAAATATAGTTTCTCCTTACGAGCATTTTGTCATTATTTAATAAAAGAAGGTGCAATATTCTTCATCAAGGTGCAATATTGTAAGACAAGAATAGAAATACCCTAAATAAAATTGTAACTTAGAAGAGCAAACTAGAATAGAAATCTTCAAATTACTGTAGGGAAGAGAGAGAGGAGACAACTAAACAAATGTAACTTTTTATTAAAAAGAATTTAAGAAAAAATTGAATGGTCGAACTTTCCGTCTGGAGAATCCGGACTCAAACTATGTATTATAATTATTGATTAACATTACATACATTCGAGCGTATAATATAAAAATGGTTAGAAGAATGCGAACTTTCTGATATCAAGATTGTTTTCGATTCTTCAGAAATGCAAGAAAATACGTTGAAGGAAAGCTTAGGCTAAGCACTTTCGAGAAAGTGAGGAAGTCTTGTTTTCAAATAAAGAGAGGTGCGTCATATTTATCATAGTTTATGATTTGAGTGACGTTCGTGCGTTGCCGCGAATATAATTTCGACGCTCAAGAGAAGAAGCTAATTAGTTTCGTAAGGCAGCTGTATATGATATTTATAGTAGTGCCGGTATAATACATGTAATTATTGTACGTGTGTACACACATGCAGCGTTGAGTCGGTAAATTAACGCAGATTAATAGCATATATGTGGATTGTATAACGTAGAGAGTGCGGACGGAGATTTCGTTCCGGTTTCTTGATCTGTTTCATCATTTAAGACGGTATTGGCCCTTTAAAAAAAAACAGAAAAAATGGCACCCGGAATAGTGTATAATATGTAAAACAATAATTCCTTGTAATGAATAAAAGGAGAAATGCTAATCCACTAATCTCTAACCAACTTATAAAAATATATATACATATTGTATATGGATGTGCAATGGTAATAATGTACCTATATAATTACTTTATGAGTATATCTATCATTTTAATTGTAATCTAATTGATAAAATAACAAAATAATGTATACAAAGAGTACCAAACGAACAGCAAAAGAAATTCAAGAAATTCTTCTTGTATAATAACTTAAAGGTATGAGAGAGGAAATGGAAGAGAGAGAGAGAGAGAGAGAGAGAGAGAGAGAGAGAAAATACGCGCACAGACCATTTTTGAAAGCAAAGACGAAATAAGTGTAGCACTGTTAGCAAATGGTATCAGCGATAAATTCTATGTATCGATAAATAATATAGCATTGTTTAAAGATTGAAAATTAAGTTACGTCTGAAGTTACATTTTCTTATTCTTACAACTGCGCTGCAGCCTTCCATTACAATTGCATTACCTACGTTTGTTTTATTTCCTTTAGAAAGCAAATATAGATAACGCAGAATTTTAAAGTTACTCAAATCCTAATTGATGCACCAATTTTCAATAAGATGCTTAATAGACAGTACGAAAAGATGTGATTGTTAAAAATGTAATAAAAGAAATATAATGACAATGTTTCATGTCATCATCGATAATGTAGCGATTAAGGATAAAACACCGGAAATATTTAACAGAAAATCTCCATGCCAACGCTAATTGTCAGCTTTCCCTTCAACGACGATTACATGTATTATATGAACATTGCCTCGGGAACACAATGTCTAAATTTTTTGTACAAAGTATAACCTTTTTTACTCTTGGTCTTTTCTACATTTAAATTACATAGTGAACAAACACAACTGTCCGTGTTCGATGATGCAATCTCGGGGAACGTTCTTCTAATCTTTGCACTTCCGTAAGTACAAGATAAGAGTGTGCTCGCACAGTAAAATTGCGACATAATGTATTATATAACTTTACTCTTGTGTGACTATTTTCTTCCAATTTGGCACTTTTCTTCTTCCTCTGTTTAGGTACACTAAATTCGAAATTTGCATGTTTCATGACATTTTTTCTTGCCATTTTCGAAACATGTAAATTACTGTACATACGCATGTATACGATGTGCATATATTCAAAAGGTTTGTTTTTTATTGTTACACTCAACTAGAACTTTTCTCGTTCTTACCAAATATCAAATAAACCCATTTCACTTTAAGTGCAAAGAATGTATTATACCAGTTCAGCTATAACAGGCCTATAAGATTTCTTCTGATGTTCGTCCATTAAAATTTAAATTTCGCATGTAAATTACTCCATTTAATTATGTCCATATCATAAATATATATTTTTTAGAATACTATTAGGACAAGATTGACGAATATTTGCAGAAAATTATTTCGAGATCTCTTATCAATTATTAAGATTTGAAGTTCTCAGTTTCATTAATTTTCACATTTGTTACATGGCTGAAGACGGTAATTTTTCTTGACAAAAATGCATCCTGTATAAAAAAATATATATATATATATTCATTATTTAAATAAATCTATAAAATTTCGAAAATTCATCTCGAAGAGAGAAAATCCAAGCCGATAATTCGCGAGCGCGGATCATCGGCGGAAGTGCTGCGACCGTTCTCCAGTCGCGGGAGACCACGTGACCATAATCGCGGGAGACCACGTGACCACAATCGCGCACCGCCACTATCGCTACCGCCTCCACCTCCACCGTCGGCCGCTCAGCTGTTTCTGTTTACTAAACAAAGGAGCCAGTTCGACGCTGGATAGCGAACAGCGCGTTCGCGCGCGACGCCACTCGTTCCCCGTTCGAGAGGACAACGACGTACGTTTAATTCGTCCGAGCGTTCCGCGCGACGTCGTGAAGTCGTGACGTGACGCGACCTGCTCGCGGAAGCTATCTCAGCTCGCCTGGCTCCATAGACCGCATGCGAAGGAGATAACCCGGAACGTGTGCGACTACTTCGGCGCATCGCGGTGCATCGAGCACCGAGCACCGACCACGGCGAACGCGGAGCGGCGGCCCGTGAGGTCCGAAGGGCGGCGCGCAAACAGTGAGTAAAAATAAATAAGCGACGTTGGTGTCCAGGGCCAAGTGGACGCTCGTACCCCTTCCGTCCGTCCGTCCGTCCGCTCGACCTGGTCCTTGACATCATTTCCGATACGCGCAGGATTTGACAACCCTTCGGGATTGCGTATCTCCGTCTACGGGAGTTTCCGCGCTCGCGCCCTACGCCATACGGAAGTGGTGCGCTCGACCGCGCCGCACGTTACGCTCGTGCTTGACGTGCGACACGATGTCGTTGCGTCATACGTCACGTCGTATTTAGACACTGTCGCCAAACAATTAACGTCGCGCGTCCAAGTATTTTTTTTTCCTTTTTTTTTTCGACAAATCCCGCCAAAGACAGAGCGGTATGGATTCGATCGCCAATATTGTCCGATGTATGTGTAGCGAATAAGATCCGTAAGATCTTTCTGAGAAAAGACTTTTTGCATGGAACTCCTAATGGAACTCGTTTCTTGCACTCGCGCATCATCCGAACGCGGTGGCGACGTAGATCGCTGCCGCGGTTTTTATAGGACGAGCCATCGGCTCATTGCACATCCGTCGAGCGGTATCAACAATTAGATCTAATTGCAAGATGCAGTCGGAAAGCGACGTATAACTCGCGTTGTTCTGTAGGATGATTCAGTTAATATCAACGTTTCTTGTGCCTTTTACGATGGCTGACAGTGGAACAATGACAACAGAACATTAACAATAGAACAATGACAATTTTATGAAACCTATTATACAATTATTGTATGTGTATCCCGTAGAAGCAAGTCATTCAATTTTTTTTTATCGTAAAAACGTATAAACATAGAGGTCTATGAAAGTGCAATTTAGAAATAAAAATAACATAGATATTCGTCGAATCGCAATTCCTCTGGTCACGCAAAATTTTTGTAATCATTTGTTTAGGGTAGCCGAGTCATTTTTATAAAAAATAGACAACGTGTCTTTCTTATATATATCTGATGACGAAATTTTACATTTGTTATACAATAAAGCTGCGGGACCTTCCTGACTATGAAAAATGAATATTGGCTTTTTATTCAATACTTTTACTACTGTCATCCTCTCAGCGATGTATTAAAGATATTAAAGAGTAACGTAACATGATATATACCGATATACAGGATACACAGGATACACACATAAATAAGAGAAAAGAGAGAACATTGAAATATGCGAGCGCACGTCGTGCATGGTCGATTTCTATTTCTTATATCTACGTTTTATATCCCAATTCTCCTATTTTGCAATGAGCTTGGCTATCGACGGACTGTAAATCGATTGCACTGTTTCCGTTCATGATTGCAATGGAGAAACCATCTTTCCGTTACTTTCGTTCTCTCCTCTCTCTCTCTCTTTCTCTCTCGCTTTTGTTCAGAAGGCTAAGTTTCCTTGCTCGCATTGAGATCTCTGATTATCGTAACTCTCGTGTTACACTATTTTTTGGCGTTTTAGTTATAAAATGATAAAAATGATATTTCTAAAGCGATGTAATTATTACTAGGATCATTTACCATGGACATAACATCTGTGGAATGTTGCATAATATTTAAACGAAGTAGAAAGTAAACGCCTACGAATACAGTTGAAATATATCTAATTTACATAATAGTTAACTGTAATAGCTACATTAGTAGTTTATAATTTAAGAAATGTTCTAAATAGTAGATAGGAGCTTGTCGGTCTTCGTCTCAGTGCCATTGTATGTTAGCAGCTTACGCAACTGTCAGCGAACCCGTTTACTGACAAAGACGTTTCTAAACACTTGATCAATTGCGTAATCAGATTCCAACGTGTCAGACTAGTAGTGTTTCTTGTAGTTATTTAATTATTTAACGAATTCTGTGAATTTCCATGAAAAAATATTATGTTCCTGTGTACAACTTTGATAACGAAAGATTATAAGGTCAAGATGGAACGGGATTTGTGCGTAATTATTTCGCACAACTCGATTCCGAGACTTAAAGATTGATGATCATATATTTTAATCGAGAGAGAAAATGAGCAGTGAGTTAGTTTATCATTGTGATATCAATAATATCATGATGAGTCACGGATAACAATAAGAAAAAGAAGAATTTCTTGTATTTTTTTTTCCTATTTCAAGATGAGAATAATTCGCCTTAAAATATATATTTATTTCTGATTAAATTACAAAATCAAGAAGGTGAAAGTTACAGAATGTTAAGTCTACAAATTTTTGGAGAACACATTTTAAAATGTCGCGGAACGCGCTGAAGTGCGCAAAATTATCCTGACATTTACGTTGGCGCATCGTTTTCGAAATGCATAATCACGCTTTAAAACGTGTTTGAGATTTAATCAGTTTCACGTTCCATTGACAGCAGTCCTTTCATTCCCAATGATTTAATGTCCTTGTGCAACAAAGTCTATCTTCGCGGCGCATTAAACAACTTTTTACATACACATAGTTTCAGTCGGTAAGATATTATGTAAACGAGAGGGAGGTTCTACACACGTAGAATGCACAATAAGGTCGTTTGGGATGATAGAATAAAATTTACGAAAACATCCGGTACACTTGATTGCTATGATAAAAACGTAATTACATCCTAGCTGTCATCGCGTCATCGATTATTTATTACACACAGATCAACGAGATTTCACATAATTTTTTCAATCATAGTTTCTACAATCCTCATAAGAAACATATCTTACACAATTCTACTCTCTTCACTTCAGCATGTGCATGTATCTGCGCATTATTCCTTCATCAAGATTGCAAAGTTTGGAAGGTCGAACTCGATATTATGTTCACATGGATAGAACGATTTACTGAAGTATTTAAAATTTTAGCTACATATAAATACAGATTTGAAAACGAGTTTCATTGAAACTTTCAAAATAATTATGTAGGAAACTCAAATATGACACAAATAAAATAGAAACAAATAAAATAGAAATAAGAAATTAAAATTTTTTGCAGCATTGCTTATCATATTTGAGTTTAATATTTTAGTAAGCTAGCTTGAGTGTCCATAATTATTTTGATAGTTTAATAAAATTATTGTCAAATCTATATTTAGCTAAATTATATTAATATTAGCTAAATTTTTAGATTACTTTAGAAAAATCGTTTTTTCCGCTTGAAAAAAAATATGATGATTATTAATAATGTGATCATAGGCACACGGAATTTTGAATCGTGATCACGTGGAATCTTTAATATATCGTCAGACTTTACTAGTATAAGCTAGATGTTCGAACAAATCACAAAAGGCAACATGCAACCAGAACGTATATTCTCGTTAGTGCTGCACGCTGAAGAAATCCTGTGCGCTGATACTGATTTTCCGCTTACGATAGCGTGACTCCGTAAGATTTTCTGTCGGATGAATATTCGAAACTTCCTATTGCTCCTCACAGTAAAGAAAGTGGATTCCGCCTTGAGCATTCTGCAGAAAGCATTTGTTTCTAATGCCAGGTGCAATGAAATTGAAATCTGACAGACAACGTAGATGTAAAGTGAAAACAAGAAAGATAAGAGTACTGAGTCATTGGAATCAGATTATCGGAGAATTAATACGCAATCACAAAGACCGCAATATTTATTTGCTAAATATCTCAGTGGCACCAATAAAATGTGATTATTTGTTCGCTGAAAATTATTTGTTATCTCGACGATGCAGAGATATCAGAGAGATCTTTAATTCGCATTCCTTTGATAAAATTTCGCTCATAACATATTTGCGATTTGTAACGTATCTGACATATATACGTTTGATTTGATCGTTGTAATTGTTACGTATATCATCCGCATAAAAGCTAATATTTCATCTGTAATGTAGCAATGAGCTGCCATTAAACGCGCAGCTCTATAGAGTTGAGCTGAAAAGGGAGAAGTTTGTGCCACAATGTATAGCGTTCCAGTGAACGGTCTATCCGGTATACACCAGGTGTTCCAGAACTACTGCGCAGCACTTTAGTGGAGCACGATTGTTCTGTAAACGTCGGACCGTAAACAGGCCTTGATCTCGTGTGCTTTAAAAACTAACAGTCTTCAACGGGAATTAAACTCGACTTTCTCACAAAAAGACGTGAAATTTGCGTCTGTCAAGAAATCTGATTGAAAAAATGTGCTTTTTCTCTTTACGATCTTCTCTATAACACTCTGTATACGTCTCTTCTTTCTCGTCGACGCCGCTTTCTCATACGCATTGATTTAATTGCTGTGCGTCGATGCGAAGCGCTTTTAGGAACCGACAAAGAGGAAGAGCACATTGTCTAATTAACACAGGATGCTTCCAAAGTTGATGACGAGACAAGCGCGATCGAAGATACCATTTATCGATTATTGCATTGTCAATAATGGCATCTATTGTATGTCGTAGAATGCAAGAAAAAATACTTTATTCTGAGAGAATTTTTATATCCACAAGTAAATCTATTATCGCAATTTTACTTGAATTGATAGGATTGTTTATTCAAATCAGAAAAGACGTGCCACTATCTTCGTATCTGCGCAACATAAAAACAGATATGAATAATAACTCAGACATAGAAGTTTTTTAGATATCTTTATGACGTCTTTTACACATGTTGTCCGAAAAGAAATACGCAAAACTTGTTTCGCGTTCTCCGAAATCTCTTTATCGTGCCGCTTTTCAAGCTGTGCGTTTAACGTAATTTCGACAATTACATGACGCAATTGTTAAAATTAGGTGCATAAAATGTACACACAAATGTGTATAAAAACTACGAACTCCTTCCTCCGAATCGAATGCTGCGAGCAAACAATGACTTCAGAGTCCACTTCGTACCCCGCACGGTCTATGCAACAAAGGTGCAGATAGAGGCGGGTACAGGCAGAGAATATATAGGTATACTGATACGTGCATTCACAATACGCTCTCCGGCTCTCTCGCGCGAGCAGAGCGTGCGGCAACCTTGAGGAAGCGAGTAATATTCCGCGGCTCTCGCATTTGCGCAGCAGAGGAGCAGGCGGACTTTCGTCAATGTTTCCCCATCGGTTTTCAAACACGAGGCGGAAAAGTGCCGTTTCGCTTCGACGCGTTTCGCGCTTTTAGCTCTCATTTCGCGACCAGTGAAAGGACACGCCGCACAAAACTCCCTTTCTTACCTAATCCGTTGTCCTCTCGGAAGACGAAAGAAGAAGAAAAAAGGAGGGAATGTTTATTACTCTCTGCGATGTTGACGATGGCATCGTTTCTCTCTCTCTCTCTCTCTCTCTCTCTCTCTCTCTCTCTCTCTCTCTCTCTCTCTCTCTCTCTCTTTCCTTGTTTCTTTTTCTTTGTTTTACAAACTTATCTTTCGCGAACACGAATGTCTTGCAAGCGGCTGATTGAGTTATTTCATTGCATTGTTTGCATTTTGCATAATGATGTTTTCTATTTTCTGTTAGGTACAACGCAGCTTAGTTACGAACAGCCTGCAGATTCTTGCAAGAATGATTTTGTAAAGAATGATTTTGCTGAAGTCTAAAAAAGCTAAATATAGATCTGTGAAAATAATTTTATTAAATCATCAAAATAATTATGGAAACTGTCCAAACTGATTGTTAGAATATCAAAACTACAGCATTACTTTTCATTATGTTTGAACATTCTACATAGTTATTTTGATAATCCAACAAAATTATTTTTGGATCTATCTAAATTTGTAGACACGTCAGTAAAATTATTCTTTCTGTGTAGAGAAAAATTTCTACGCGCGTGACACGCGATAATCACATAGAAAATCTAGAATATAACAAATATATACGTCTATCAAATCCTTTATGTTCAACCTTGCTTCCGTTTTTAAATTTTCAAGGTTTATCGCGACGTCAATCGCGCGAATTTATGGCACTTTTACGGCGACCCTGAAATCTCTGAAACGGAAACGCGAAAAAAAAAGAATCGAAAAATAAATCTAACTTAAACGTTCTACGCCTGGTGGCTCTGCAAATTTATTTGCGTCACGAAAATTAATTCACGCTACGATATTGTGAAACGAATGAAATTTTTAGATTTTCGGGGGCACGTTTCACTTTTTTTTTTTCGAATCATTATCTCCTGTGCGCAAGGTCTAAGAACGTTTATCTCTCTCGAGGTTCACAGAGAATCGCGGAGAAGGTCAGCTGTATCTTTTCCGGCGCTTACGTACCATGCAAACGCAATCCGACTGACCCACTGCGCCGACGATTCTTGCTGACATTTCGTAATCGTCACCACTAGTCGTATATTTAGCGTTACGTTACGCATGCGAGAGAACAGGACAGCTGTAGTAGGTTCACTTGGTACCGTTCAAGCCTTGAGACTCAGCTGATTGCCAGTCTACCGCTGGCAAACTGCGTATGCGTTGTAACTACCTATCAATGTTCTGGTTACTATTCTATCTTGGCTCAATTCTCATTTCGCCTGGCTCGTTTTAATTTTTTTTTCCCCCCCACTAGGATAAAACTAACTTAGAAAAACATTTGAAATACATTTGCGTTCATCGAAGCCCTTTACACTGTTAGATATTAAATTTATTCTTATACTGTTAGATATATCGAAGGAGCAACTCATTCACTTGAATTGAATAACACTTTGTTATTTTTAATTTTAATGTGTATCAAAATATAAACGTAAATTAATCCATTTCTGTGGTTCAATTGCTTAGTTTCAAAGACAACAATTATCGTATATTATCGTATACACTTAGTAAACAATATACGTTAGTTCTTATATTTTGTATTTTTTTACATTGTTTTTTATTCGCGAAAATTATATAAAGATAGTACGCTAACATTTAGTTATTTTACTAATATTTGACGTTCATCTACGTTTGAGATCCTCATCCTAGTTGAATCATCTTCATTCCAGACAGTTTCCGCTCTGAATTTGTCGATTTCTTCGCTTTCGGCGGTCATATTAAAACGCCCCTATCTTATGAATCGAAACACATCTGCAACCAGCGTGAAATTACACAAAGAGAGTGAATCTTGGCTTGTACGTATTCCACTTAGGACTTCCGTAAATCGTAAAAAGCTGTGTTTAGATCCACGCATGTAGCGTTTCACTCTTACTTTTTCATTTTATTGTCGGTCGAACATACGCCCGATTTGTAAGTAGCGTGATTTCACGGACGGATCTAAAGCGCCGCTTTAAGCGCCGCAACACGCTCGGGAAATACGCAATCGTTATCACGTTATTCTCACACGCGTGAGAATTACAAGGAAAAAAACATATTCGCGAATATTCTACCCCTCGCTCGAAGTGCTTTCGTCGAAAGCACTCCATTGAAATTCATTTTCACACGAGGTTCCGCGATACTCGCAATCTCAATCGCTGGGATAAATTGATTCCGATTGCGTATATACTTATATCTTTCCATTGCGTGCGCTACGAAGACTATCCACGATACTAACAACGCGCGTCAGTGTGTTGCCCGCGTTTCTCGCGGCGGACTTGTCTTACGACAGAACAAGGCGAGTCTCAGAGACGTGTCCACTGACCGTTGCGGACTTTCGCGACTCCCGGTATCCCGTTGATAGAACGACGCGCCTCCGTCACGACTCCAATGCGCCCGTAACGCGGTGCAATGCACGAGGTCTTGCTAGAGGCCCTCTCTCTCTCTCTCTCTCTTCTCTCTCTCTTCTCTCTCTTTCTTTCTTTCTTTCTGTCTTGCGCGCGCGAAACCGCAGAGCGGAGAAAGTTAATTTCGCATGGCCGTTGAACTGATATCGCCGCTATTACGCTTAGGGGAAGCGGAGAGTAATTGCGGTTAGACGCGGTTAGACCAATTTACTACTTCTAGGCCGGTCACATCTTATTCGATCCGAGCCGGCCGTCTACTTGACGTCGATCAACGAACGCCGCTGTTCGCGCATTCAAGAGAATCGCCCGTGGATCGAAACTAGCACATCCCGAATTAACTCCTCGCGATCTGACGTACGTCTCTGCTGGTTTTGTATCTACTCCAGCACGTCGTTAGGCCGCGCGTAAAGAAGCGTGTCCGAATTTCCGGCGAAATAGTGTACCAACATTAGCTTTCGCGATGACGTTTCATTCGTAATACAGATGACTTCCTTAATAAATAATAATATAGAGATTTCCTTGAAACCAAGCTTGAAACTATATGTCAATGATAATAGATTCTATATTATTTCTGAGAAGACTTTTGTATTGCTTCTCCTTTTTTTTTTTTAATGTATACGATTTTATTTTTTTACACAAACTCTTTCTTTTCCTTGGACCAATTATAAGCCCGAATTCAAGCTGGAAATAAAATCTTTCGGAAAAATAGAAGCGAAAGAATAATTATCGTGTTATATCATTCATTTACAGTGATAAATATTTATGTAGGTCATCGAATTTGCATTGATTATATGAGAATTGCTTTCCACAACGATTTGCCGATACGAAACAGAACATAAATTAGTAGAACGCTTCGAAACATATGATGCATCGTAATGTTTTTCTTATGTAAACGCATTCGCAATTTGGCGTGCGTTAACAAAAAAATGAAAATGACTCCTTACGTGTTACATGACTCTCTAGTCGAACTAACGTAACAGTTTTCCGTTTTGCGAGCGAACTCTCGACTCTCACGAGTCTCGCTGATTTATTACGGTCACGATTGTATTTTATCAATTTCAGGATTTTGTGGCGGAGATATCGTTTTTCCTTATGTAAACGATGTGATGTATAATAGAAAACATCTTGTTCCTGTCGACAGACAACTCAACGCGGGTTTGAATATATCTCTAAATCATGTCAGACCCTCTACTTGCTCATTATACTTTCACGAATAGAAATGCAAAAGTCTTCTCGATCTCCTGATAATAACGGGAATACCTTTGATCGTGCACATTAGAGTATTCAGGTATTCACGGCGTTGCGACACGTGGTTGAATGACGGTCGTCCATGCATAGTGAGGACGCATTGAATGACCGAGTCGCCGTATATAGCACGAGTAGAAAGACGTTTATCACCGATTGTGAAGACGTAGCAATCCGACTACGCATTAATAACCACAATTGATCGGAAAGCTCGTCCAAACTATGCCGTTGTCGCAACACGTATCATCACCGCGCTCGAGAAATCGCAATATGAGGAAAGTCGGAAAGCTTTTCTATGACGCGATATTCATTAAACACATACAAACACGCTTCAGATAGGATTACGAGATTTTAAAGTGACACTAAAGAGAACTCTACGTATTCATGGGAAGATCGTTTAATGACAATGACGTAGAATTAGTTTCAGGATTGTTATACGAGTATCTCTTTGGAAAGAAAGTTTATTCTTATTATTGCTGTATAATGTTATATCTTTATTTCTAAAAGGATTCCAAGATTTAAGATCCTCAAGAGGATTTTAATTATCTGCTCGATGAGATCGTTCTGTCCGAGTCAAACTCAACTTTTAGAGTATCAAAATATCTCTTTCTCTTTATACACTAGTGCAGCTGCAACAATAATCGTTAACTTTTCGTCATGGGTGATTTTCTTAGCGTAAGTTCGCTGATAAAGCAGGTTCAGGATTATTTCAAGTTGTCTCTGGATAAGCGTGGGCGAGTTGAGGCGCGACCACGAAGAATCGTTCTGTTGACTGCTAGAGAACCGGTATTGGTTCTTAGCCGTTGCGCAAAAAGACAATGGCGTGACCTTAGCGGATATGGCGAGACCAGATTCTACATGTCTCGAGGATGACCGGCTTCAGAGATTTTTCCTTATCCCTTTTCCTTCCTTTTATATTCCCGCGGTTAGCGGCGCTGCTTTGCGTTATTTGATCGACAGCGTGCACATTTACTTGCATATTTGTATTTTCATGGTCACCCTAAGAAACTTTATTTTCAAATAATTCGAGATCTCTATATAGTCTCATATCTTTCTTCTTTAAAATAGATTGAATCCTTTTCAAAAGTTATCGGAAAATAATGTATCCGCGATTTATTGGATGCGATAAATATTTTTTTTATCGCAATTAATATTATATATACAATATATTAATGTATAATCAAATTAATAATATCATTGTTTTATTGAAGAAAAGTAAAAACTTGTAAATGGATAGAAAAGTAGTATTTTTTCTGCTTAATTAAGCGAGATTACTGCAACGATCTTTATAAAATTATTCAGTAATAATAGATGATTCGATAGCTACGAAAATAATACTTGAACGTCAAGAATTCGAAAGTTTCAAAGTAGTATAAATTATAATTATGAAGATACACATATTTGATAGAAAAATCAAATCCTTAAGCTTCTCATGATGTTCTAGAATGCTGTAAAAATGCCGTCGTTGTTGGAAGCGCTGGAGCTAAAGTACGGCAGTTCAACGACGGATTGCTCATTAACGGATGATGAGGCGGAGTCTGGTTCGCCCAAAGCTGCCCTGTCGGTGAGCATCTTCATCCCTAAGAAGTCTCCACGACATACAGTGCCGGCGTTACTGGTGCTCCAGGACTGCGACATTGAATCGGCAGGTAATGACGCCGAGAAACTTCGCAACAAATGCAAGAACGTCGAGGAGCTTGACTTGGCGCAGAACAAGTTGTCGCAATGGACGGAAGTATTCGGTATCCTGCAGCACATGCCCAAAATCAAGTTTGTAAACTTGAGCTTCAACTGCCTCGCTGAGGTGTTGGAGATCAAACATGGTAATTACGATCTTCTGAGAAACCTCGTGCTGAACGGCACCAGAGTGTCCTGGTCGACGGTGCAGGGGCTGGTACGGCTTCTGCGCAATCTGGAAGAACTCCATTTGTCTTTGAACGAATACAAAACGGTGGATTTGGATTATCAAAAGCCGGAGAACGTGAATCCGGCGCTTAAAAAATTACACTTTACTGGCAATCCGGTGGAAGTTTGGAACGAGATCTCGAAATTAGGGTAGGTGATTTTAATGTCACTAATTGAAAAATTGATCAATTTCTTTAGCTATAAAATAAAATTGCTGAATCGTAATTCTGAAAGAATAAGTTAGTCTGAAAGATTTGGTGTCGTATATTTCTTCAGGTACTTATTTCCGAATCTGAAGAGTCTTGTTCTCGCTGAGTGTCCAATCAGATCACTCGGTTTGGAGGAAAATCAGAATTTGCCAAGCGAGGATGGCCGTCGAACAAAGGAAGAAGGACTTGGTCAGGATAGCGAAAACATGAATCACTTAGATACAGATGAACACACTTCGTCGACAGACGATAAGGGAAATAGGATATTTGAGAACAAGGTGAACTACGACAGATCCGAGTCGAAGCCGGAATCCAATGGAATAACCATCGAGTCGCCTCACGACCCCTTCAGAATGCTGAGGTTCTTGAATCTGAATGGTACTCTGCTATCCATTTGGGATGAAGTGGAAAGGCTGGCCAGGTTTCCCGCGTTAAAGTCGCTCAGGATCCAAGGCTGCCCGCTTTTCGAGGTGAGTGGTCTTTGACCTCTTCGGTGATTGAAAATTGAAAAGCCTTGCATTATGTTGGGAAACATTTTGATTCTTTTACGCGTGACTCAATTAAAGAAAACTAACAAGTGCAATATCATGTTTAATATAAACAATATATTTTTACTTTTTTAAAATATATATTAAAATTATTACTTAGATGTTGCTCACAAATTTATAGATTAAATAAAAATATTATTTAGAATATACTTAAATCTTTACATTCCTTTTTTTAAATACAAAGTAAAAGAAAAATTTTGGAAGACAGGAATCAATGAAAAACAGTTATAAAATAATTATAGATATTAATTCTTGTGAATAATATTGATTACGACGTAAAATAAATTTAATCCATGAAAGATCAAAATGCACGAAATATGACACGAGTATATCGTTCTGAAATCAATGGCTATTTTCATTCTCAAAGTACATCAAAGAATAAAGTCTGAACACGCTTAACGATAAACGAATTAGAGACACGTGTTTAATTCCCTACATCAAAACTGTAACAGCCGTTAGCGGTTACATGAGAAATAGCGCATCCTAGTAAAAGATCTTTTCGTGTGGACATACAGCAATTCAATCTTGGCACGTGGTCAAACAGGCTGATAGATTAATGCAACATGGGTTCCAAAAACAAGTTCTTGGAATTTGAAATCAATACACTCTACGCAAGCATCCCCTATATTACACTTCCAAACACAGTTGTGTTAAGAAAATTCAATATTAATAGACGATCCGTGAAATAAAAAGAATCGCTGTTTGTATTTATTGCTAGAGTGGATTAAATCTTTGTGTCGTCTTTTTTAAATACAAAGTAAAAAAAAAATAAATAAATAAAAATTAACATAAAATATAGTTACAATGCAATAGCAAATATTAGAACTTGTTACACGAGAAGTTTTACTTTATGTGCGAGAAATTTAATTAGATAAATCAACACGTCATCGTGCTAATTAAAAGTAACATGGTAGCCTTCGATTCAATGAAAAACCATTTCAATGAAAAATCGTTTACCACGGAATATATTTTCTATTCTTTAACTTATTGGCGTTTATAATCTGCAGTTTTTTGTTTTAATTAATTAAATTAATTTGTATATATTTTTTTATCCAATCTAATTTAACTTGTCAATCCTCATATTTGCGTAACTATCCATCTGTACTAGATATTGCAAGCTTTTGGCCACTGTTTTATATTGGTTTAATATTTCCCAGAGTCCTCGAGAATATACAGAACACGAGAGGCGGCAGCTACTAATAGCCCGACTGCCAAACGTCGAGACTTTGAACGGCGGCGGCGTGATATCGTCTCAAGAGCGCGAGGACGCCGAGAGGGCCTTCATACGTTATTACATGGACAAACCGGAAGCTGATCGACCCGAAAGGTAAATCTCGATGCCAAGTTCAATCTTAATAGGTTTTTCCTTTGATAATAATTAAGACTTGCGTAAAATTAATCTCAAATACTTTTTCAAAAGCGCCGCAAGTTGCTTTAATGCGCTTTTAACGTAAATTCCAAATTTCTCGCGAAAAAGCCTTATTCGGACGATTCCAAGAAGAATCTTCGCCAGAGTCTATTAGACTATTCTCGTTTCATGACCATGCTCGTCCCCTTTTTCGTGGGCCCGGAGAAGTCCAACTTGACCCTCTTCTATGATTTTCAGATATTCTGAGCTTGTGGCTATTCACGGAAAGTTGGACCCCTTGGTGAACGTAGATTTAACACCGGAGAAAAGGGTCAAGGTTACGTTCACTTACGGAGATCTCGTCGAGGTATTGAATTTCATATCATATCGGATTTCATCACTTTAAACAAGTGTATCGCGCGTAACGATAAACTTTCACTAGTTCCATAATTTTTCCTGAACACGCGACTCGAAAAATAATCAAGTCTGTACAAGTATTTACTTCTACAAATACATATTCGTAATATATATAGAAGAACTTTCTGAACTATATTTTTTATTTGATGGAAATGACAGTCACGTACAATTTATGCTTTCAGGTACGATCGGTTGATGTATATAGAACAGTTTTCGAATTAAAAACTAAGTTGGAAAGTATGGTGAAAATTCCTGCCAACAGAATGAGGCTTTTCTACGTTGACCAAGTAAGTTATTCTGTTCTATATTAACTGAATGACTTTAATATTGTTTGCAGAGTGTTTGACACAGTCCATCCTTTAAAAAACCCGAAGTTGCGATATGAATCGCATTACCTTTCAAACGATCCTTATCCTGACTTGCTTGTTGCCTTCTTCGAAGTCCGATATAATTACAATATAAAGTACAAACGCAAATTCTTAATCATTTAGCTACAATAAAATTAGATATCGCGTATTGCAGTAACAACGCTAAAGAAATTGAAATGAATTAATAATTTTAGGAAATGAAGGCGCAATATGGACCGGAAGAAATGCTCTATCCAAACAAGCAGCTCTATCGCTACAACATTAGGAACGGTGATGAGATCATCATTGACAGCAAACTGAATCGATTTGCTTCAACGTCTTCGACTACATCTTCCATTCGTTCCTGAAGAAGAACGATGAGTGAATCGCGCGGTATTGAAGAAATCCGATGACTCCTCGGATTTTGATCTCCACTTATAGCCTCACGATGAACATTCTCGTTGATAATTGTAACAATACTGTTACAGATCGACAGAGAGGCACCGTGTATGGTTTTCATGATCGCGTTATTGTTAATAATTGCGGATCTGAAAACCGAGAACTTTTACAATCCAAGGAGGATAAATGGATTCGAGGGCGAATGTTTCCCTACGTGGAAGTCTAAATGTATAGAATTAGGAATTTACGGATGTTTGATGTTATCTTAAACTGCAAATATTTCAGAAATAACAGTGGACAGACGATATATGATCAGAAATTCTGAATTGGCGAAAATCTTGGTAATTTGTCACAGGCGAAATTATCTAAGAACATCATGTGTTTTCTAAACGTAGACATAATCTGAAAATCGAATTACAACTATCAATGCAATTTTCGATCGCAGCATATGATTGTCTGATGCGATTATTAGATTAATTATTTCTTCGCAAACTCACATCCAGACCTTGACGTATAAACTTAAACCGTTACTAACGAGCCTGGTGCATAGAGAATAATTATTGTGTCCAGTGTACAAGCGTACACTTTAGATGAGTAGTTAGCTGTCATTTTCTTTAACATAGTAAGTTTCGTCTGTCTTAGGAGACGAAGAATGTAATGGGAAAGCATGATTGTACATAGCGAATTTCAATTTCCAAATTCGATGTAGCTGCGATGCGAGCAAAAGAGATTTATCTACTCCGTTTGCTCGACTCTAAAAGAAACTAATAGGAACATGATAGAAATTCGATTTGACTTAGGACGACGCCAATGACAACTGACAAGACGCGCCATTGAGGCTGTTGTAACGAAGAGAACAAAATATTTTTGTAGAGATCACGGGCAGTTATCCTCAAAGAAAGTATAAAATTTACTCGTTCATAAGACTACGCGTTTTGTTGCTCCTCGTTTAAACACCAATGATAAAAACGTGTAACGCAGTTGCAACCACGTTTCCGTCGTGCTCGGATTTGTGCGTACGACTCTTTCGCAA
Source organism: Acromyrmex echinatior (assembly GCF_000204515.1). Next base: position 498,557 of record NW_011626573.1, read on the forward strand.
GACGCGTTTGCAAAAGGCAAGGAGAGACCTTGCGTGAAATTTCCGAGTGTTTAAGAGCAATGGGATATTTATATCGCTGGTTAGCGAAAGTATCATCCACTTACGTTGTCATCGCGACAAATGATCTCTATATTTTTCGAAGATGATATACTCGTATATACTACAAGCAAACTCTTTTTTCTGTAAACTTTGCGCGAGAATGAAACGCACTCGTGTCATCAGCTCGTAAATTGCAACGTAAATTGTAACGAAATGTGAAACGCGAGAGAAAATTTGTGAAACCATACAAGAGTCGTATGCGATTAACGTTATATTATTATCATCTATTTTTAGTATGTACTTAACAAACCACAAGTACAACATCTTCACTTCGACAAGTTCCATACTTTCAAGCGATACTTTATATTTATATATATATGTATACTTCTTTTTATTCTAAGATATTGAGGCATATATAGCAGAGTGAGTAAATTCTCAGCAAACACAAATATAGAGCTGATATATAATATATATATATATATAAATATACGTGCTTTATATTTATATTATATAGCAGTTATATTCGTTTGCTAGGTTGCATATTATCGCAATTGTTTCATCAAGGATGAATGGAAATCACGTTGATAGCGATAAAACTGATATAAATCTCAAATGTGATAACAGAGGCAGCATCGATTGCGATTTATGATACACGCGTATAATTTACAGATTTATAATCATTTCAAATCTCGAAAGTATATCTTTTCTTTCACTTTTTGAATACTACAAACATGTTTCGTTGCATTTACAACTTTACTCCGATTTAAGGCACGAACGAGCTCGCGAAAAGAAACTAAGTAGAATGTTGCGTTGCATCGCTTTATCTTTGAATCCGCCAATATCACCGTGCCGAGGGAACTTTTCGGTCGAATGTCGGAGAAAAAAAACGCGGTGTACATCAAGTTTCGATTTCTTTGCTCACAAGCAACGAAGCTTGCGGAGTCACTTAGTGCCTGCCTTTTACGTATTAGTGTAACTCAGATATTTCTAACACTGCCCTGTGAATATGATAAAACATAATGACATTGGACGACAAGGCTCTCAATACAGTAATAAGAAGAGTATACCGAATTTTTGGAGCAGCTGAAACTTCAGTTGACCAAAAGATTCATAATAAAATTTTATTATTATTGTACAGCGTTAATAATATTCTGATTATTATTATTATAAAAAGCAGGATTTTGACAAGCATTTGATAACAAAGGGTATACAAATTCAAGCGCTGTTTTTATTGCGATATTGAGAGTCAGAATTGATTTTTATTGCGGAATAATATTGCTACTGAAGAAATTCGGTCGAACGTTTCTTGGAGATCGAAGGAGCATCGCGATAGTCGGGAAAATGTTGACTGTAGGATTCCAATATCACTGTTGTGTCCTGCCTTTCCAACATGAAGAGTGCAAGTCGTATAGTAAACAACAGAAAATTAAAATCAATCATGAAAGAGGACAAGGACGAACTGGTAATGGAATCCTACGGCGCATGTGTCTAGTCTCGGAAAAGAAACTCTGCATTACTTTCATTTTATAAAATACAATTTTTTTTTGTGCTGGCGCAAATGTACGTACTAACGAAATAAATCATTTATATGATATAAACTATTCTTCAATTTTATCTCTATTTTTTAAAAATACATTTTTGTGATAACTGTTATTAAAATATTTTATAAGGACAATGATTGGATCAAAGACATTTACAATTATAAATCCAGACCTTTAATTTATTAGGTTTAGTGCTTTTATTTAAATAAATTTTTGGAACAAAGATTATGCACACACACACACACACATATATATATATATATATATATATATATATATATGTATATTTATTATATTACACGCTCTATTGTAAAATAACAGTTATAAATCTAAAAATCATAAAAATTTGGGCATCTGTCCAATTGTTAATTCAAGTCGGAACAATTGGATCACGTTAAAAATAAAGATTACGGATAAAGGAAGGGACGGCGGGAATGTGTATAATACATGAACGTGTTTATTCACAACCGTTATCATAAACGAGCCAAAGATAATTTTACATATATTAAACGCTACGATCTATCACAATGGATTCTCTGTCTTTTTTTCCCCCCCCATTTCGAATGTATAGAAATATATTTAGGTAAACGCTAACGCTACTTAAAATTAATCACGTCTCACTTAACGCGACGGCAGATTTGCAATATTTGCACATCTATACATAAAACGTTACAATGGTATGTATGTACATAGGTACAAGCTAGATTTCTTGTATTGGAAAACATGAATCAATATTTTTGCTGGATATGTCGTAAAGGCGTAAAGCTAGATCTACGTACGATTTGGTCCGATCTTCCGTAAATCCGATCTTCGAAAATATTTAAGTTATCTGATTAAGCGACTGTCAATATGGCCAAAGCTAATCACCACAATTGTAATGTAATTTTAAAGTGAAATTGTAGAAGACACCGGCATTCAAATCCAAGATTAAAAACCATTAGTAAGTACAATATTGTACGTATGAATTCCAATTCGCAATATTGGAAGCATTGTACTATAAATACTAGGGATATTACTTCAATATCCTTAAATTAATTTTTCTTTTAGTTTAGCAAATGCTCTAGCTATGAACTAATATAGCCTTATTTGTACTCTTACTTTTCTAGAATAATGTTATTATATTAATTTAATAATAAAGTACATCAATTTTCATTTTTATTGCACTATATCATTAATGGAAATATATATATTTAAGGATAATTCCGCCACTTCCTACCTAAGCGCGACTTTAGCCGGTCGCATGCGTCGTAGAAAAATATAGGAACGATGGAAGTGGCATAAATCAACACGTCGCGAAATGACAGATACGTGCCGATTCGCAATTTTGATCTATAATTTTTTACGTCGTACAGAGTAATAACGTCCAAGGTAACTAACATTCGACGCAGCTCATCAAAACTGATTAATGACTCTCAAGCGCTGCATGTTCTCACTGCCTCCAGATATACATCGGGCAACAAAACTTGCTGCACGATAATTAGAATACGGTATCTCGGACGTGTAAGTACTATTGCTCAAGCAGAGAAACTTGCTCATGTGCTTCACCGTCGGAAATGCTAAATGTCTCGATTCTCTTTCCGGGATGGGTTATCTTCTTTTGTCATAGCTTCGTATGCTTTACACTGTCAGTCCAATAATTCTGTATTGTCATTGCCTCTAGCGAATTTAGGAACGAGTCATTATCCAAACTGTACATTTCCTCCGAGTTATCCTGCAATTAAAACAAATACTTTTATATAACATTTTTAACTGATGTTTAGTAAGAAAAATATTAATACATTAAAAATATAAATAAAGTGTAAATAAAATAAAAGTGTTCTTTATATAACATAAATATATTAGAGATTTATTTGAATGGTTAATTTAATAAATCCCCACTGGATACACATTAAATATTTATGAATATAATAATACTAACGCGAATAGTGGAATCATCGATATAACCGGAGCTATCGGGATTGCTGCATTTATCACTGTTTAATGTTTGCGGAGGGTTCAAGTACTTGCGCCTGAAAAAAAGAATTAATGAACAAATGCTTTAGTGAACGCAGAACGCAGATGTAATTAATACACATTACGACTTCACGACACATTACCTGTATATAATGAATCCGAGACTACCCATTGTGCTGAGCAGGGCCACAGTCGCTAAACAGCTACCTGTAATAGCAGCTATACCCGCAGCGGATGTCGTCGAACCTTGCTCAGTACTTTCACTGATATTACCAGTGTTATAATCTGAAGGCTGATTGTCTTCTTGCACTTGATCCCTCTGGAAGTGCTGCGTGATGAAAGTGTTCCTCGCTCTGCTCAGACGAGTGGACTCGCCAACTGCACATTTGTTTCATGCGATCATTATAAAGAGTTTAAAGTACTCAACTCTCTTTCTCTTATCGCTAAATCTTAACTAAGCTAATTCTGAAACTTTTTACATCTATTCTACTTCTATTGTTTACTAAAATGTTAAATTTAATCAGAGACCAAAATACAAGTAGTAAACGTATATGAAAAAGAAGGTCAATGTCGACGTTGTTGTTGAAAACAATTTAATTAAAATATAATGTGATTCTCTTCTCTATCTTGCGCGAGATAACATTATGGCCATCAATTGTCGAGATCATTCTCATTTTTATTCACTGTAACACATTTCTCTCTGAAGTTTACCTCCAAGGATAGACGCCGCTGTAGCGAAATGCTGCGTCTGAGCCACCTCTTCGTCGATCTCGACCTCGTCCTCGGATTGATTAAATGTCCTGATTGCAGCATTACTAGCAACTCCGGTCGAGGACAAGGACGTTACGAAGGAAGACCTTGTTCTGTTTAACGTTAAATCAACCTTCGACATTTCTTCTTGAAGAGGTAGCACGGTGAGATCTTCGACTTCCTCGAAGCTAACGTTTCTGGCAATGCTAGATTGATTTCTCTCTTCCTGATCGTACTTCGGTTTACCTGACGATTTGTTAGTTGTCAGGATCCACGTGATCTTACTGTCCTTCTTCGTCGAGTTCCTGATTCTCTCGACGTTCTCCGCGACACGCTGCGGTATCGTCGTGCCAAGCGGCTCGACGTTGGAGATATTACTGCGAAAACTTAGCTCGACTGTCTCGTGGACGCTCGTTTCAGAAACAGTATCTCCACGTTCTAATAGCAACGAGGCGATAGTAGTGACGGATTGCTGCCTGTCAGGCACTACGGCTGTATTCGTCTGTGGATAAAGACCAATAGCCTTAGCGATTCGAAAAGTCGGCCTGGTTGACTTCGACGTGCGATAAATGTCTTCGGCCTCGATCGCCGAAGATGTCACTCTTGGAGATTGAGACTGGTTGACAGGATCCGATGTGGTTGATGGTAAAGGACTCCCAAAAATCACTGAAAAAGAAAAATGGAGTATAATCATTGAACGAAAATGAATTACACAATCATTAAATCGTGTAATGCCTCTTGCGAGAGAGAGAGTTTCAACTCACAATCTAAATAACACCGTACATTAAAAAAATTAAACGTAAAAGCTTCGTGGAAACTAATTTTTCTTTAATTAGAATTTAATTAGCATTCTTATGTTTTTTTAATTTTTTATACTAAATTTCTCTTTTTTAATTTATAATAAATTTCTTAGTAATTAAATTTACATTAAAATTATTTAAACTACGACTACAATTATGATTTAAAGACATAATATAAATTACAATAACAAAAATTTTCATCATATCTCATAAACATAACAACATGAGCATAATCGTAACAAAATATTAATAATTGAAACTATATTTCTTTAAATTATTTGAACGATAAATAAGCAAACTGCCTAGTAAAAAAGAACGGTGACTTTTTATGATGTCATCTGGATGAACTAATTAAAACAGAAGACTTTAAGAAGTTGCGCGAATCTTTTTATTAATCTTAACAGACTTAATGGAAGATAAAATAGTTAATAAAATAGAAGATAGGTTAAAAACAATTAAGAGGATTACTAATAAATTGGAAAAATCTTACTTTGTAAAGATGTTATTTAACAAAAAAAAAAAACAATGTAATGATGACTCACCAAGAAATTGCGCGGTAACCCAGAACCAGTGCATCCACCAATGTAGCGTCATCGCGTCATCTGGATGTATCTGCAAATACGAAGGCACCTATATGTACCAGCAAACGTGAGAAATTGTGCAAGCAATTCAAATATATCAAATATCGTTCTATTTCTAAACTGTATGATTTTCTAAACTCGAGCAAAAAACGAACAATCGACTTGGTTGCTTCTGAGAGAAGGTAATATTAAAAACCGGTGAGTAATCCTCAACCAATCGTGTTGCTTAATCGTGAAATCTGTGAGTCATTGAAGAATTTTAAAACCAAGACCGGCGGTTTCAGCTTCCAAGTATACGGCGAATGTCGAGATAACTGACAATGAGTAAAAGGAATTATGAAGTACCTTCAATAAGCGGTTATTTATCGTACACGTGACTCACTTCAAGTTTAGAGATATAGATCCAGATTTTTTTACATTTTTTATACAATTCGAACAGGTGTCTGTCGTTCATCAAAATTTCGAAAAAAAGTAAAAAATTTCATAATTCCAAGTCGGTTCAAAATGTCTGCTTGGAATCGACTTCGTGGCTATATACTACTTGTCGAATTTTCGAGTGCGCGCTGGCACGGTAATTTTCATGTCGAATAACGCAAGATGCAAGATTGAAATTATGATGGACCAGTGCCGCCGGCCGACCGGTTGAACGCAGATGCTCATACCCACAAATACCTTTCGTTAAGAGAGCCTTCGTCTGGTCCGTTTGATAAATTCGAACGCATTTGTGATTGCATGGAAAATGATAAATCATGGTAAATGCGTAAGACATATACAGGGTATCCCGAAAGTTTTTGTTAATCATTTTTTGTGTAGATAGAGCGGACTAAACTGAGTCGAAAAGTCCTCTCCCAATTTGCAACTTTCGCAATAGTTAACAAGATATTAATTACTAAAAATTGCCAAATATTAATCTTGAATAATTTTTTACTGAAATAATATCAATTTTACAGAAAAACTGCAAGAGACAAAAATCATTAATTTTCTTCTCATAGAACTCTAAGAATTCTATCGGAATTTTTTATCAACTTTTTAGTACTGCATTTTCTTATTTTTATCAATATGAAAATATTTAATATTAATATTTAAAAATTCTGAAAAAATTCTCGTGAATCTTATGAGAAGAAAATAAATGATTTTTGTCTCTTGCAGCTTTTCTATAAAGTTAATAGTATTTGAGTAAAAAATTATTCAAGACCATTGTTTAGCAATTTTTAGTAATTAATATTTTGTTAACTATCGTGAAAATTGCAAAATAGTACAAAACTTTTCGACTCAGTTTAGTCCGTCTCTATCTACACAAAAGTGATTGGCAAAAACTTTCGGGACACCATGTATACAAATTTAAAATCAAAATCTCAATAAAAATATTATAGTCGATATAATCAATTTTTATTTCAAGTTTTAAAATGCTAATAATAATATCTTAAGATGTTAATATAACTCTGTGATTAGTTTATAACATCCTAAGACATCTTAAATATAACATCTTAAATATAAGAATAGACTACTGATCTATATAATATTTTCTCCTAATGTATAAATCTAATAAATATATATAGGACAAATCTTTTGAGAATAAATGAAAAATAATCGTTCAAAGGCTACTTCAAAGGCTAATATTATAAAATTCTGATTAAAAAACATTTTTAGATAATATTTAAAAATTTGTTTTTTTTTTTTAAGAGAAATATTGCGGATAAGATATCTAGTACGTATTTAAATCAATTTATTTATATAAAAAAATATTGAACTGCAGTAATAAAATTAATTACAGTAAAACATTCGTAACTTGTTCACTTATGCATCGATTTACAAAGTTTCGTGCGCACAAAATGTAGCAGAAAGATGCGATCGTTAAACAGGAAGATATAGTGCGACGGTCATGCTCTGTTGATCGCAACTAGCTGCAACTTACTTACGACGTGACACGAATAGGATATCGAGACTTTACTTAAAGATTGAACGACAATATTTTTCAATTTTATCACTAAAGGAAGAGTTCACACGTGAAACTATATATAAATTACAATTCAAAATAAAATTTCATCGAAATATAGATTGAAATATCATCTAAAGTAAATTGAAAATAACACAACTATCTATTTATATACCGATATAAATCTTTTATCCCGATATTTCAGTCATTCTTTCTCTAAATTAATATATTAATTAACATAAATTCAAAATAAAAATAAACAATTCAAATAATAAACAATTCAAAATAAAATTTCACCGAAATATAGATTGAAATTTCATCTAAAGTAGAAATTGAAAATTCACTTCGGTATCTATTTATATACCGATATAAATCTTTTAATTATTCCCGATATTTCAGTCATTCTTTCTCTAAATTAATATATTAATTAACATAAATATAGATTAAAATGTAAAATGTTATTATAATTAATTCCTTATAAATATCGTACACATAACAAATAAAAATCATATAAATAAATAGAGTTGCAACTAATTTTCACGTATCTTTTAATTATTCCCGATATTTCAGTCATTCTTTCTCTAAATTAATATATTAATTAACATAAATATAGATTAAAAAATGTGAAATGTTAATTCCTTATAAATATTGTACACATAACAAATAAAAATCATATAAATAAATAGAGTTGCAACTAATTTTCACGTATAAGAATCTCGATGATAAAAATTTTTAAGCAGAATATTCTAAACATTATCCCATCCTTCACAGGCTGTGCGAGCGAAACAATCCTGTTTTCTCGGACAAAGTAATTTACGGAATCAAGGAGCACGAAGAGTGAGACATTCGTCCGTGTACAGTTAGTCATGCTCCCCCGGTTCTAACCGGTCACATCTTTGCGTGGATACAGCTCGGTGGTGTGAATTGAAGTCTGAAAAAAAGAAGCACGCGGATCACGGAGGACATCGCGCGCAATTTTTCCCACCGGTGATCCGGACTTAATAAAGATGCTGGAACAAAAGGTACGTCGCGAACGAGACGCTCCTCTTTTCCGAGCGACAAAAGGTCCATCTCTTTGACAACTCCGCACCCTCCACGTCGGTGTGACTTCATTCAGGGACCGGAAACGTGGCCTCGTTGTATGGAGGGGGAAAGGGGGGGAGGGGAATGCATGAAGGACGGGCAGGGACGCAGCTAAAATTTTTGGGTATTTCCTGATACGACAGGCACTCTTAAACCTTCGGTATCATTCCTCGTGTGGCATACCAAAAGTTTTCTTTTATTTCGCTATAGTATAACTTTTTAAATAATAATAAAGATACATCTTTGTTTGTTACTGTTATATTTCTCAATGCAGTTATATTTACTGTTATATTTCTAATAGTGGTTCGTTTAAAAAAAATATTTGTCTATAACATTTTCATATTTTCAATATTTTCATTTTTCGTGTGTGTTATTTTTCGCAATATCCAGTAAATACTACAACGGTATAGAGTGGCACTGAAAGATTAAGAGTCAAGATAGAAGAAAACAGGAAAGTTTTTATAACGTACAAGGACTCTTAATTCTGAAATTATTTAAATAACTTTTACATATATCCTCTTAAAAATATTTGATGTTTGTCGATATTTAACATTCGCTACGTATACGCTACATGACTTGAATGTCCGCATTGGAATCGTTTTTAGCACACACGGACGACATTTCTCACGCTTGTTTCCGCGAAATTGCGGTTTATTCTAGAAACGGCAATAATCGCGTATTACGCGGAGCTGCGACAACGTTTGTTACAAACCACTGATTTTCGTAAATAAGGTCCGCTTTTGCCGCGATAAATGCTGGTTTATGAATATCATGCAGATTAACAACAGAGTCGATTAAATAGGATTACAGTTGCGTTATATTTCGTTTAAAGATCAAAAGGATAACAAATAAGTGCTCCTCTATGGAGCTAACGCTAACGCGTCGATGATAATACGTACCGTACGAAACAATTAGTGCACTTCTCGAACACGATCCCGGTTGCGCTGCAAAGTATGAAATTGCGTCGAAGCGCAAGAAAAAAAAAACGCATTTCGCGCGTTGCGTAATTCCACTTCCGCGTGCTGAGAGCCTCGCCCCACTTCGTTTTCAGACCGGAAGGATGCGCAATGTGCTCAAGTATAAACGTGCTAATAATCTTGTTAACTGTTACTATTACCGCCGATAGATTGCGTGTGAACGTCAATCTAACATTGAAAAAGATATCCAAAATTAATGGAAGCCTTACACTCTAAGTAAATTAGATTAAATTAAGAAAGAAAAAAATATATAAGCAAAGGCAAAATTTTTAATACGTAAATAATAATAATACAACTAAAATAGCACTACGAATTTTTGTTCTGGTGTTCCAATACTTTGGTGTTCCAGTATTTTTGCGAAGAAAGACTTAATAACAAAAATTTAATAACAAAGGAGACTTCAGTATCGAAAAATAATTTTTTAAATACAAAATTAAAAGCATATAAAGCACAACAGCGAATCAAGGAAGCGTTTCTTTCCCTGTATATTCTGTGTTTCGTTCCACTTAGTTTTCAGACCAAGGAGATAATTGATTTAATGAATTCGCTCCTATCGCGTGCTGCTTTACATAGTCTTCGTGAAAGCTTCGTAAAAAAAATTGGCCGATTCGCGCAGGAACGTGCAACCGGAGTTCAACGACCGTCATATATGAAGTTCTCCGAACCAGGGACAACGAGTTTAATACTTACTACGTAACAACATGAAATTTCTAATCTTTTTACTGTCGTCGTTTCATCCAAGGCTGTGTGTGACTTTATCATACTCGCAGTTTTCTATTTCTGTATCCATAGATCTTTATCTCTTTTATTTCACACGTCATACTGCAATGCAATTTATTATCAATGATATCATGCCATCGAACTACAGCACTCAAGTCACGTAGCCATGGCAATCAACGTGCTAAATAGCGACCTTCGCACCTTTTTACCGCAATTTGCGCAAACCTTGACTTTATAGTTTTCATAAAATGAAAAATATAACGCTTTATACTCGTATCCTTAATAATTAATCGAATTGCTTAAATGTAACAAGACTTGATGTATGAAAGTTTCGATATTTGGATTCATTGCCATCGATTTGCAGATTGGACAACAAAACGTTTGGTGAAAAGTGAGAGAAGTGCGCGACAAGATACAATCATTGGAGCATAAAGTAGAAATGCGTATTCGTTTCTTAATCATACAGCATGATCTCCGGAAATACGGCGATAAAAACCAATGCGGCAACGCTGAGTGGAAACTCGTTTCTTCGCACTTTATTCACTTTTTTTTCGAACGTTAATCTGGATTGAATTTAATACTTGAATCGCAAAATTCAATACCAGTATTTTTAAGAAAAAAGTTGAAAATAAAATTATTCTCTAAAGTTTTACGAAAAACTGATCTTACAATCGAAATTTTTGTTAAAAAAAATGTAGAAACTTCATTGAAAATAAAATATTGAATAATAAAAATAGCCTTGAACTTATTATATTACGTTATTAAATTGATATTTTTAAAAATGTAATTCAATAAAAATCAGAGATTCTTCTATGCAAGACATTCTTGGAAACTTTTGTAAACGCATAAAATTAGATAAAAATATTATTGTAATACCACTGAAAAAATAAACAAATATATTATTATAATACTATAGCTATAAATAGATAACACTTTATAAATATAATATTACTAGACAGTATATTATAATTGCTTCTTGCAATAATAGATCGGGAACCAGGAAGATATTCAGCATCGAAGTGGAGAGAGATGCATTTGAGTCATCGATGGATTAATGTTCGTGAAGAAACAAAGTGGGGCTAACGAGGACACTAAAGTAAATCGCGATTTACCGCTGAGCTTCGTGATGTCGAGTACTCGAATGAACACGAATTATCGAGCGCATTAGCGTAGTCCGCGAAGTTAATGACTGTGAACCGATTAATCGGATGTTCGTCTTGTTTTTTCTGCCATTGTTAATGGAACAATGCACCATCAATCCACAAAAGAGTCAGTTTCACCATTTAAATTCCTGTAATAAATTAATCGGTCATCTCTTCAATTTTCTGACCAACTTGTGCCAGCAGATTAAGCCGGTACTGATTCTCTCTCTCTCTCTCTCTCTCTCTCTCTCTCTCTCTCTCTCTTTCTTTATAAAATCGTCATTTCTTCAGAATTCACCATTAAAAATGCCAGGGTAATGCCATGTCTTTCGGTTTTTACGTTTATCGAACGTTATTTACCTCATTTACTGCAACTGCGCTGCACAAGTTTTATCGCAACCTTTTTCTGTTGGCGCAGCGATAAAGAACATTCGTACTACGTTACATACGACACGTGGCATATCATTCAACGTTCGCAACATAATATAATATATTTGCAAAATATATAGAAAAAATATATAAAACACAAATATTGAAACCACAAAGGACAACAAGCTATATATCCGGCACATTGATCACCAATAATCGATTTTCCTTATAATTTTCGAATTTAATCTTTATATATACTATGAAAATGTGCAATCAACAATATTAAATGTGCAAATACACTAATATTTTTCAAAAATTATGATTCTAAAATTAAATTTAAATTAATATTTCTTTGTAAACACAATTTTGCCGAAGAAATTTTTATTAAAATTCAGTCAAGCCGAAAATAACCGGCACAATGCACAGCCAACCAGAAAGAATAAAATCACTTGTTAAAGGAACGTCAGTCTTTCTAGGCGAATTTAGACAATAGCAACAGCAGCAGCAGCTGCTGCTGAACAGTCGGATCATCTTCGATATTATATTCAGAGTATAAACTTTCACACACATTCTTCGATAATAATCTAATCTAATTTCCTGCAGTGAAGTTTCAAAATCGCGTGATTGTAGGATTCGTATGTACACATATGAAATCTTCCCAATTATTTTTACGTAAAAGTGTACACGTGAGAACCTCGGCCATTAAGGCGAATTCACAATTTAAAGTTCTTTTTAAAAATTAAAAATTTATAAAGCAAAAAGTAAAAACACCGGTGCGATGAAATTTTTATAGAATGACAGTTTTGGCGTCTTCGATTTTTATGACGAAGAAATATTTATTCAACGAGACGCGGAAGAAAGTCAAACACTACTAGGATTTCATTTGTTTTATTGATGTACAAATTTTCTGTAAACTATATTTCACAATTTACGAGAGAACTGATAAACACGATTAATTAAATTTATCAAAAACTCACATAACCAGAATTATAATGAAAATAAATATTATTTTTTAATATCAGACACAAATAAAACATATCCATTATTCGAGAAATTTTTACAATACAAAAATCATCTAAAAATACGGATTTGTTTAATATGCAAATTATATTATGATACGCGTGACGCCTTTTTCCAAATAGAATAATCCTGCAATATTCGCGTTTTCGTTTTAAAGCATCGCTATAATAATTTCAACGAAGCTGATCAAATCTATTAAATGTAAATACACTATTTACTATACAACTTTCCCAATTACATTCACACGTGGACAATATACAGTATAAATATAAGGTAACATCAAACCATAACAAACTCTGTAATAACACCGCAAAGCCATCAAATGATGATTTATTCAAAGAATTATTAAACAAAATTAGAATGCAATACAATGAATTTTTACTTAAACTTTTACTTGAACGATATATTATTTAATTACCTTATTTATTCGTAAAATTAAATAATATTCAGTTCAAGTAGTAATAATTCAAGAAAAAATTATAATTACATCGCATTATAATTTTATTTTACAAAAATATGTAATATATTAAATAATGCATCATTTTTTTCTACACAGAAAGAATGGTTAGGTGCTAATGTATAAAAAAATTTAATTACATACAGATAAAAATATTGTTGAACCACAAAATAATTACATAAGAAACTCAAGCATGATGAGTAAATTGTAAAAAAATGTTGACGTTCTAGCAATTAGATTAAGTACATGTATACACAATTTCTGCACAATTATTTTGATAATAATCAAAGAGAATTATTTTTAGATCTGTATTCTAAATTTTTTTATATAAAAAACCGTTCTTTTTTTGTATTAATTCACCAAAATTCTGCGAACAATGACCCCTCGATTCCATTATATACCTACGCTACATGTCACGAAACTTACTTGTTACTCGCCGAGGAATTATCAGCGTGACGATCGCGAGGTATTACGATGGAAATTTTTTCAACGCAAGAGATTTCTACGGGGCAGATTTTCAGACAACCTGACCTATTCTTCGTAATAGTTTCACCTGCTACGAAACGTGTTCTTGTAGCCTATTGTCTTCCATGTGTACGTTCGCCGTTGTAATGCTCCGGAAAGCGACATCGTTTCCCTGAGCAATCGGTGTCACTCTTTATATATGTACGTTTCTTCTCGCAAATAAGTAAAAATAATTTTAGACCATTGACCACATCCTATTTCTCTATCGTTTCACCGATAGACAATTTGACATACATATTATTTTCTTAAGATATAATGAAAAGTCGGAAAAGGCTTTTAAAAAAAGTGATTTTTTTCTTGGGTACTTTCGAAAACTCTTTGCATTTTCGATCATATATTTTAGACATATTTAATTCATTGTACTTTTGAAATCTGTAGTAATTATATTAAATTTAGTTTGTAGAAACAAAAAACAATAGAAGAATTCGAAAATAATTGATTATGAGACGGTAATGTGGCATCCATTTGCACTGATGTTCGCACAAATACTTTTACGAATCAAACTCGCTCGTGAAAGGAAGAAAGTAAAGATGAAATCTCTATCGACGATCGAAAGTTCGGATGAGTTCATCCGAATGGCAATTACACTCGTATCGACCCCGCGAAAGTGGAATTCGAAAACGTAGAAATTGGCTATGCAGTATTCACGTCTTTATCGTAAACTCAAACATTAATTTATATTCGATTACGACAATCGAATTGAATCTATGATATTAGTGGGTTCGATAAATTACGATTCGTAATTATCACTGATTTATCACGCAAATGACTGTATTTGTTCATTTTAATCGATTGCTTCGGTTTATTGGTTCAAAACATTAGTTACGCTCTGTTTTAGAGATTATTATCCATATTTAATTACATTAGAAAGAGAGAGGAGAGAGAGAGAAGGAGAAAGGAGAAAGAGAGAGAAAGAGAGAAAGCTTAATTGATATTAAGTATGGAATAAGCTGATAAAGCATCATAATATACCAATCCATTTGATGTGATATCGTATTGATTATCTCGCTTCGATATGTCTCCTTATTAATATATTAGGTGTTGGAATTAATTCGTAGCGTTTTTTAATGAAAGAATGTTATTTATTTCACATGAGCATTAAAAAATACATTAATGAAAGTACTTCCCATCACTTGTAAAACGCTACGAATTAATTCCAACACCTAATATTAACTTCAATATAATTGCATTTATAGTAAACAATCATGTAGTTTAAATAAGTATATCAGGAATAATCTTGATTGATAATAGTTGATAAAAATTTGAAGATATAATCCAAGTTGAAAGAACACCGCGAGTAATTTCTATTTCAAATCTCATTACACATTTTATCTGTTATTATATTGGATAGTATTATTCTGCAAAAACGTGCTTTAATTGTCATTTGTCTTCGATTATCTATGTAATGAACAGACGGATATTTAACAGATACGACAACAACGATACGCAGCTATCTCTTGCCGCTTGAGGAGCATAAAAAGCGAATGTCAATTTACTGACGGGAAGCTTTTATTATGGAAGCATTGTCTATATACAACATACTATGAAGTAATAAGTCTTGTCCTTACGCATTATACGATATGTTGCATCGATGATTAATCGAAAAATATTAAAAATAAAAGAGATAATTTTAAATTTTAACAAAAAGCGAGAATTTTTCTTGTAATTATATAATCTATTACAATATTATTACAACTATGTGCGGATATATCTACATAAAAGACATCTTTGTTGAAAGAAGTTAACTCCTAACTGAGCAAAGAATAATGCATGAAGCACTGATGCTACATCGATTCTGTATGAAGTTCGTAAGAACATTTTATGGAACATTCAATATAGCATATACGACATGATCCGTGTATACAATTAAAGATCGCTATTACCAGTTCATCATTACTTAACCGATGTTTAAGTGATATTAGCTGACGCATCGGTTTATTAACTCCTCGACAGGCGCACAATGTCAAAGGAACGTTCCGTTAGACACGGGGAAATCATGGAATAAAAAAACAACAACACGGGGCATAATCCATCCGTACTACGTGTATCCGCGAATTTCTATCCCTCTTTGCAGGGATAATAGTTATAACGCATATACTATTTGCGAGAGCGAAAGCTTGTCTACAGCTACACCAGTCACGCATGCGTTGTTGCAAAACCGGCGAAAGTAAAGATTCACTTTCGTAACCGTTTATTGTAAGTCTGTCTCGCGTGTGCGATATAATTTAATAATATAATTATAATGAACGAGAAAAGTACGTGATCGATAAAATCGACAGTAGCAATCAGATTAGCAACGCCTGCAACACGCTTGAACCACCGCCTTTGAAGCTGTTGCTTATTCTGTTCCAATTCAGTCGTTGTATTATGATCAATTTATCGAGAACTTTCCGAAGTATAGACTATTGACGAAAAGTTTGCACGCTAATTTTCAACAATAGGTAACAATTGTCATCACGTAATACCATATAAATTGATGAATCCAACAAAAATGTCAAAACGATTTCTGTAATACTCATGTAATACTCGCGCGCAGTAATAAATATTTTATATCTAAAATAATAATAGTAATAAACAATAATAATATCGATATAAAAAATATATCCAAATTATTAACGCTTTTAAACAATTGTAACTCGATAATTCGTGCATATGATATTGTTACATTCGTTTATCAATTTTTATTTATTTCGTTTCGGATTATAATTCATTTATTTTCGTACTGCATATGAATTTGTTTTTCCACGAAATAGAATAGTGTTTTCGGTGAAAAAAGTGGAAAACTTATTAATTTTTTTTTAAATCTTCATCTGTATAAAGAGAAGATCATTTCATTTTTGTACAGCATCACGCAAACGGTCATACATGCAGGTGCGAAGATTCGTTTAACAATAAGTGGCATGCCACTGTGAAGTCCGGCTGTGCCGCAATTAACGTAGCTCTGTACAACAGAGACACGTCGCGTTTCAAAGAAAAATTGCGGTTTTTCGCTCACAGAGTATCGTCATTAAACATGATCATGAACATTGATGTAACGAAAATTCCGAGCTGTCTTATACTCACTTTATATTAAAATTTCTATTTTTATACGGAAAGAATAGTTTTGCTGAAGTATCTATAAATTTAGCCAAATACGAAGATCTAAAAATGATTCCATTGGATCATTAAAATAATTATGTAAGATGCTCAAGCCCGATGATTAATGCTGCAAAAGTTTTGACGTTCTAATAACCAGCTTGAGCAAACTACATTTATTACTACAATTATTTTGTGATGATACAACAAAATTAACTTCAGATCTAATCTTCAGTACTTCTGCAAAATCATGCTTTCCATTTGATAAATTAATTACCTAATACTAATTGCATAACTACGCATATAATCGTTCACGTATTCTTGTGTGTTATTTTGTGCACGCTTACACGAGAAACTGTTAATTATTTGTCTTACGTTATTAAACGAAAATTCTAGTAAAAATCTCACGGAAGGTGAGCTACAGCGAGAGTTACGCAGAATTTCGCATGCCAACGCGCGTGCAGGTAATATGAATCAACTTTACATCAACTTGGTCGTAATGCTCGACGAATTATCATTTAATAGGATTACTAGTTGCGTCTCTCTAGGTCACGCGGCACGAAGTCCGTGATAGATATCTTTTAATCAGCAAGACGACCTACTCTAGCAAATGTGCGTGCGCACACTCACCCGCTTTCATCAACGACGAAAATCAGTGATGCATCTCCCATGTCCTAATGTACAACGGCGTACAATAGCGAATTTATGCTGCTTAAGTAAAGCCTTCTCACGCGCGCCCGCGCATTGTTATTTCGAAACGATAGGCGAGCAAAGGTACTATTATGAGAAAGAGAATGGCTGGCTTGTTTCCTCGACGGGCTGGTAACACGCGCCACTCTCCATCGCGCACGAAGAAAAGCCGAGATAAACGAAAGGAGCCGAAAGGAGGAAAGGAGTTTCCTTTCTTGCAAACCGCACCCGATAACACGATACGGAAAAGAAACCACTTTCGAGAAAACGATAACATCCTGCCGGATCTTGCGTGAAAATTGTTCACAAAGTAATCGAGGGAATCCGGTAAATCGAGTCTGCTTGATGAAAGTCTGATGAAGTTCTAATCGTTAATTTTTAATCATAATATCGATACTATATAATGTTTATTTCGCGAAGTCAACCGTTTCATTATTGTATATAGTATTGTTATCCATTGCCAAGTATTGTTAATGTATTGCTAGCAATGCTTGTATATATGTTTATGTGTTGTCAATATATAGCAATACATTAGTAATACTTGGCAATTTTAGGTGGCAATACATAAGGTGGGTGATTCCTCGATTTATTTTTTCATTTATTCCAATTGTATCCATATTGTTCACTCATTGATATAATCGAAGTGACAAAAATACACGGAAAAAATGATTTTGTTGAAATATTAAAAAATTTAGATATACAAATCTGAAAATAATTTTATTAGACTATTAAAATAATTATGTTGGACGTTGAAGTTGAATGCTAGAATATCAAAACTTTTTACGGCATTACTTAGTATGTTTGAGTATTTTTGCATAATTTTGATGGTTCAACAAAATTATTTTCAGATTTGTATCCACCTGAATTTTTAGATATTTCATCAAACTCATTCTTTCCGTGTAAATTTTAGATATCCTTTATATGAGTTAAACTGATGAAAAAATCTCGCAACATTTTTTTTTTCGCAGAAAAATTGCATGTAATTCACACTTGTGTAAGCTGGAAGTGATTCGACAAAAGGAAGTAGTGACTCCTTTCACCGTTAATTACATTTCCTCAATACATGGATGCAACAAGGAGCGTCCTGATCAGTATGTTCCAAACAATACAGTTCATCCTTCGTGAACAAGAGCGGATACTAACAAAGTAAACCACGAATCTCGGATTTGTTCCAGTCGCTGTTCCGTTCGCACGACGACAAGTAGAGGAAATAGACGCTTCCTGTACGGAAATTCACGACCTTCGGCGGAAGCCCGAGGGAGACCGCAAATGACGTTAGAGGAACAGCTGAGAGAATAATTATGATGTATCAACATTGCGATTCTACGAACACTACTAGTGACACTCGGCAATGTACAGAATAAATATTCTACAACCTTCGATACTGATTTAAAAATAATCTCTCAATAAAAGAAAATTTTTATTTAAAATTTTTCAATTCTGATTCTTATTGATTATCTATTTCTGAGCTTTAAATATAGATAATAACGTCAAAGAAATTCTTTGGAGACACGATCTGGATTCTTTTCTGTCCGTGAAAATAATAACGTGTGTACCAAGTGTCATAAATTCTACAGAACGAATTCTCTCTGGCACTTATCCGAAGTATCAAAGCCGGAAATCTCAAGGCGTCACGGAGATGGAGTAAAAGAATTTATCTCGAAATACACTCGGTAGATGGTACATGAGATGCGCCCTGAAGTATGAAAAAAAAAGAAATGGACGCGCGTCAAGTCGGCGCGTCCGGCACGTGGACTATTTCTGGACATTCCTCGAAGAATCCGTTGTAAAAATTCGGTTCCTGGTTGCTCTTTATAGTTTAAACATGCCTTCCGATGCATCGAATGTCTTATAATAAAAGTAGAACCATCGAGAAAATGATAGTCACTCAACTATAATCTTTTCTTTACGTACCAACGTGTCGGAGTAAAAGTTTGTAGATCAATCTTCGGGTTTCATTAAACTTTTATCGCGAATTACAAATATTCATTCAGTATCAGGATTCAAAGGATAGATATATATATATATATATATATATATATATATACGAAAAAAATGATTTTACAAAAGTATTTAAAAATTTAGCTAGATACATATCTGAAAATATATCAAAATAATTAAAAAGTTTAAACGTTTGATGAAAAATACTGTAAACAGTTTTAACATTCTAGCAATCCACATAATTTTGATGCCCCAAACAAAATTACAATATTTTCAGATGCACATTCTATAAAGCTAAAATTTTTTAATATTCCAGCTAAATTTTTTAATATTTCAAAATCGTTCTTTCCATGCAGTATTTATAAAATTATTTGTATTCTACGCGCGATTATTTTCGCAGAGTTTACAGTCACGAAACAACACTGCTTCGTTTATCACAACATTTCAAAGAAAGAAATATTTTTCTTAAAAAATATAATAATTGTAAATTTTACGTTAAAGTATTCTTTCTATAAATTCATTGATAAAATAAAAAAATTGTCGCAATATGTCGCGCTTATCTCACTTTTCTTCGTCAAAAAAAACCGAATTTCCGATTGTAATTTGCGATAGTATTCGTTTCAGCTATAAATATTAATTATTTTAATGGGCAAACGTGCGATTGATTATATGAATTCTAATTGCGGTAGTAAAAATGGTGTAATTAAATATAATACGCAGTATTGATACGCACGGCATCTATCTTCTGTTTTCCCGACGTGATATATCGACGCAACGCTCAGTTCGACATCGCGTATAAACCAGTTACATTACGCAATCCTCGTTAACAATATACTCCAGCTCGTCAAGGTGTAATGAGTCACAATAATATGAGATTGACGGAAGAAAAAAAGACACGCCCCGATCCTGCCAGGATTCGAACCTGGAATCTTCTGATCCGTAGTCAGACGCGTTATCCGTTGCGCCACAGGACCAACCGATTACGAAATAGTTTCAGAAGGTATATACAGGAAAAATCATCAAACGTAAGTGATTAATATTTTTCATTACATTGATATAGAAAAAATATAACGTAGCAAGGGAATTTTATATTCTGATAAGAAGATTCTTTATATATATTTTTTAATTGTATTTATCCTTTATACATTATTTATTGTATAATTACAAAATAATCAGAAATATCCATCTATCGAATTTCATAAATTTCCAAATTCGAATCAAAACTGTCATTGAAAAATATTTTATTTATTCTCGGAGCAATCTATATCAATCATCCATATACGAAAATAGAGTAAAATTAAAGTATTATTGGATGTTCTAATTTCCGAGAATTATATGGCTTTCTTGGACATTTTTATAGATTTTTTTACTTACGGTTATTTGACGTTTTGCGATTCCAGTTAAACATTTCATAACTCATAATCTCTATAAATAAATTGTACACTATTCTCAGTAGGCTATACTTGTAAATTCTTAAAAAAAGCAAACCTATCAAATAAATAAAAATAAAGAAATTATAAAAATAAAGGATAATCCGTTCTAATTTAAAAAAACAAACTTTTTTAAGATTCCTAATGACTCTATCGTTTGCCTAAACTCCAAGACTAATATATCCATTGCCATGAGGATAAATCACCGATCATCAAACATTAAAACAAAAGAATTTATCTTTATCTTTTTTCATGACATTCAAAACATTTGATATTGTCTATCGTACGATCTTCCATTGGACTTTAAAAAAGATCTGATAAAATTAAAATTAGTTATAATTTCTAATTATAACAAACAGCTGTACGTTGATAATTTCGTTACGTTCGTGCAATGTCT
Organism: Acromyrmex echinatior; assembly: GCF_000204515.1. Next base: position 519,983 of record NW_011626573.1, read on the forward strand.
GGTGGTTCTGCAAATACCCGTCACAACCATAAATCATATACGTCCTTCCTTTCGCGACAAGCGAATATTTATTATTTCACGGACGGTGTTGAACTGCAGTCACGCATCTTTGGACAAACTGCTCATTTTCATGATGTGCTGCGTCACAAAATGTCGTTCAATATCGATAATAGTATAGCCAATGAAATGTTTCACGTGAAAATTTTATATGTTCTCCGTATCTTGAAAGCTTCGCGAAAAAATTCTTTTGCGTTCAATTAAGCGTGCATATATCCATTTCTTATATTAGAATATAAAAATATCACTTCTAGTTCTAAGAAAAGTTCTAAGAAAAAAAATTTAAAAAAAGATACGGATTAAATTAAACCGAGATTAAAGTTAACTTGCATTTATGAAATTTAATAGACAGGAATTCCCCAGATTCGCATCAAAATTATACATTATTGGAAAATAATATTTATTCTGGAGCAATCTGTATCAATCAATCGTGAAATGAAAACATTAGAGATCTATCCGAAAACAATCAGATTTTCGGATAATTATTTGTGAAGCATCTTGTTAGCCTTGATTTTATCGACTAGATGACACAATTAATTCGCAGGAAAACAAACTGTCGACTAAGTACATCGATTATTCTCCTGTTCAATTTTATGAATGTCTCACACGAGGAGACGATGAGACGAAGGCTCGCTCCTACAATATTCAAGATATGAAAAGATAACGCGTCTTGACGCATTTCCGGGATAAGTGTGTAGAACGAGTTGTACGCGGTATTGTTTCGCGATTCATCCTCGAGTATCGACAGGCTCGAGCGTGTTCCATACAAGTTTCCTGAAGTTCTCGATAGCTGCGTTCGACGCGTGTCACATTTTTTTAACGAACGTCGTGCACGTCGGCAAATCAATACACGACGATGCGATTTCCAGTGAAATCCCGGCACAATGGAGAGCGAAGAGCTGAGCGAAGCTCAATTTCAATATTTATAGGATATTTTACCGTCTCGATTATTTTCCTCGTTATTTTCTCGTTAAAGTTGCAAATTGGAACGAAAAGTGAGGGTAATAGATTGACACATCCGATATACTTATAACGAACAAAACTTCTAACAAACTTTACGACAGAAACTGAATTGCGTTTATAATTATTTCCATATTTCCGCGATATTTCCAGCCGCGTATCGAGTTGCGGTACGTATATACATTATCAAAGAAACATGTTCGGATTTATCGAATTCAAAAATCACGTTATTCTCTTTAGTGCCCATATCTATCAACGTGGATGAACTTTAATCTTCGTTTGATTTATCTTTTATCTTTTCCAATTCTACGATTTAGAAAAAGATATAAGGAGTAAGTTAAACCGAGATTAAAGTTAACTTATCTTGATAAAAATGAACATAAAATACATAAACTTCAAAAATATAACTCGTTTCAAGAATCACTCGCGTAACTCACAGCGAAACTCTGAAATAGAAAAAGTCGGCTCGCTTTCCTCTTTTTTCTTAAGTAACTCGCTTCGGGAGGAAAAGTCTACACACGCCCGGGGAAAACTACTGATTTCATAATCTCCGACACACAATCGCGCTTTACGTAAGGTATCCACGAGCGAAGTAGCGCGGAAACCTCGCGCGAGTCGATAGGCGCGCGGCGACTCCAGTATTTACGTCGGTGTGTCACGTTGACAGCGAGCACGACTTGGCTCCGGCTCGTGCACGCCAAGTGCACGACAGCGTAACGCGATACGCCCGGCGAACCCTCGTGATGCGGTGAAGGAAAAAAAAAACACGCGAACGATCGTTGGACACTTACAATTAGCTGCGGGAGATCTCGTGCGTCGCTGTCACCCTGTCGTTATTCACCCCCGGGGACAGGAGGGTGCTCGACGTTCGGTCGCGCTGAACGGAGACGTTCGGCGTCTGTTGAGAGAAGGAGAGAGAGGAAAAAAAAAAAGTACGACGAGCCTACAAACTCGCCGATCGTCGCTTCCGCGGTCGTCGCAATTGTTGATGCGATCACGTGGATCACATTATCGTGTAGAGAAACCGCTTAGAGAAATGCAAGAGCGGCCGAAACGCGCTACCATCCGTCGCGTACCATCATCACACTCGCCATTTTGATTTACACTGACGGTTGTTCCATCGCGGGCGGCAAGGTGTCCTGCGCGACGCGCAGCCTGCGACGCGCATGCGCGCGACAGGTGGCTGCCTGGGTATCATACCCTTTCACCCCCACTAATTCGCCGTTGATCCAGGTGACGAGCGGTAAATGCAAATTTATGATCTACTTTATCGACTCGCAAAACTTCGTGCAAGGGTTCGTAGTTTCGAATCTATCGCATACATTACGATTATATTGGGTCATCTAAAAAGTATCCGCGGTTTTTTGTCACTAGATGGTGTTGACCATCAACACCATCTAGTGACAAAAGCCCGCGGATACTTTTTAGATGACCCAATAATACGAGATTACATTTACTTTGAATTTTTGTCATTACGTTTGTCAATTACGTTAAATTTATATATGAATCTTTTTCATGTAGACAATGCACGCAATTAATTATAAGTAATATAAATTGGATAATACAATACAGAAAGAAGTAATTCAGTTTTATGATTGTTAATATATCTTATTTCTCAATATTAATAAATAAAAATATATGAGCGAAATAGAAGCTTTAGTGCAATCTTGTGCTCTCTCTCTCTCTCTCTCTCTCTCTCTCTCTCTCTCTCTCTACGACAAAGAACGTATTAGGCTTCAAGTATCTATAGATTATTTATAGAGGAATATAGTACGTTTATATTACGTAGATATATATAGATTAGTATATTTTACGTAAACGTACCCTCCGAAAATTTATAACATATACGTAATGTATATTATAGTATTTTCATATGCAATATTTTTTGGAAATAGGACTCTTGTACCTCAATCTTTGATGCCCACGCACTCTCAAGGAGATGCAACGTATTTATTAATTATTACTGCGCAAGATAATTATTAATTTTGGTTTGAAATCAAAATATGAAGAAATGATATTTATATATTATAAAAAAATTTAACTTACAAATGACTTATAAACTTAATATTTAAAGTGCGAGAAATTTATTTTATCAATCAGCTGATTTCTCATTTTCAGCTGAAGCTAATATATCACCTATTGTCGGTAATATATCGATTCTACTTATTTAATTTTTCTAATTAATCAAGAGTAGATAAAAGGAGAATTGTATCTAATTTATTTTAAAAAATTCGAATTTTTCAACATAAAAATAACAAGCGGATTGGGAAATATATATAGAAATTTAAATATTTTTTAAATAGAAGTAAATATTAAAAAAAAACTTAGTTAAAAATATTAATAACCGCAGTATTTTTGATATTAATCAATCCTAGTAATTCATCGTCACATTTAAGATTACAAAAATATTTGTAAATTAAAGTATTACTATGCTGTAAAATTATCATGCTATATTTTGCTTATATAAAAATAATATATTGATTTGTATATATTGATAAATTAAAAAAAAATTGGCCCATGAGGGGATCGAACCCGCGACCTTCGCGTTATTAGCAAGACGCTCTAACCAACTGAGCTAATGGGCCTCTTGTACATTACTTCTTTTTGACAATATTTTCCACTTCATTTACAATTTATTTACGAAAATAATAACATTTGTTCTGCATGAACATTTCATTTAAAAAAATATAGCATGGACTACGAGGGAACTACGATTTTTGCCATATAAATAGTGTGACGCTTTGCATTCACATTCTTATATCTCTCTTTATGATATTTTCAGCATAAATTACTCACGAAAAATATTTGTTTTGTTTGAATTATTTCGCTAAAAAAGATATTGTTAATATAATATATACTATTTAATGTAATAATATAACAGTATTTAATGTAATTATTTTATAAATAATTGATTATTTGAATAAAGCAAATTTAAGAATTAATCATTTTAACATGATACTATAATGATTTTCTTACTAAATTATCCATTTACTGTTTCAAATTAAATTAATATAATGTAATAATCTTTAAACTAAAATTCACATAATGACTATAATTTTTATTACTAAATCTATAAATATTGTAAAACTAATTATGCCGTAAAATTGTCATTCGAAAATAGAAACATGTTTTATGTATTAACGTTAGCTTTATTATTTTTGTGTGATTATGCATTTAATATTGCTTATAATTACTTTTATATTTTCTAATCTATATTACATATGTGTAAGTCGATGTTCATTTAATCTTAACATTAAGATATACTACCGTATCTCCAGATATATTATGTAACAATCTATTTAATATGCATCTTATGTATTATTTACATATAATAGATAAATAAATAAAAAAATAGCAATTCAATTTTTTCTGAATAAAAATGTATATTTAAATAATTTTATATCTAATTTTAAATTTATCGAATGTCCATGATATAACTTATATAATATCTGTTTACATAACTCGAAGATATGTGTTAAGACGTAATTTATGAAACAAATCTTTAAACATCACTATCTGATATTCTTTTTTTCCTCTGGCGTTAATGATCCTTCACCTTCTGAACACGATCAATCTTCTGCCGTCCTCATCCGAGAACTTGCCTTCGTTATTTGCAAGAGTTCGTGAACCCTATATCGATTTCACTATTCATAGAAACGACAGGGAACGGTCAATGGACTGCCGTTTCGATTGATACATATGTTACATAGACCGTGAGTTAACAACTGTTCTATAACTGACTTCCTTCTTTTACAACTTTTATATAAAGTGTAAATTGATCGAACGCGTCAACGAACACATGTTGCAAGGGCACCGCACTGTCAAATCAGTAATCCACAATATAACAAAAAATACGTCATATAGTCCAATGCGTTTCTTCAGTTCGAATGTAGGTACAATTCAACCTTTCTCTCAAATTTAATTCATCAATGTAATTTAAATTCTAATTTTCTTCTACTCGATGTGAAATTTGTCTTAAAAAATTATGAATTGAAGTAGCGAATCATTATTCAACTGAATACTACTTCTATTGCTTTTTATAAATATACAATTCAGCGCATTTTGAAGAGATCTTGTTCGGCGAATTTACTCAAATATTTCTCATTACTACAAGTTCTAGATTGTTCATCAGATTCATTTTCGGATTAGCTAAAATCTATTTCGAGCAGCTCAATTTATGATCAACAAAAAATCAACACGATGTGTCTATAAACATTGTACAGCTTTCAATTGTTATTCGTATCAAGCTCATCAAAATCTAATCAACAGATTACAGTTATGATTTTTTTTTCTCTCAAATTCGATTCCGGATCCTTCAAACTTCCGAGCTAATGACCAGGCACTATCTAGTTCTTGATTAACACGGTTTATGGATACTTTTTTTCTATTAAAATAAATCGCTTCAAGGCTTTATACATTTTTTGTGACAGTAACAAACAAAACTCTTGACTCTGTATATCATTATAAAAGTTACTAATAACACAAACATAAAGTCAATAAAAATGATTAATGTTCAAGGCTATCTACTTTTATTATTATATAATACTGATGCTGTTTTTCATATAACATATATATAACATGTGATATTTCTCAATAAGCATTTATAAAAAACATTAAAAAGAGAAGTTTAATTGTAGTGCAACTTCGTACAAATGTTTCACGGCGCGTGTAGAATGCGACTGTTCCCTGAAGACAAGACCATACATTTGTAAAATTTGTGTTCCGGAACTCGTGATTTTTAAGCTCTCTAATTTAGCTCTTCTTTCCCTTTTCAATGAATACAACTCTTTTTACACGTCTTTGACTAATTTTACAAATATATCGATAAGATATATATTATTAATAGTATTTTATTAATGACAAATATGTTAAATTAATGTCTTTAATTATATCTTATTAAGAAAATCAAGAATGTATATTATTAATGACAATAATCGTTATCTGTTTCTTTATAAAATCGCACTGCAGATGCGATGAAATTACGTAATCCCTACATTTTCGTAAAGCTGTAGTATCCTTGGTATTTTGGCGTCCTAGGACTCTAGGAGCTTTAAAAGATCGCAAGTAAACGTCCGGACGTTATTTGGAGAAGAAGAAATGAACACTTTTTTTCAAAAAACTTGTTATAGATATAAAAAATATTATGTATGTAATATTAATATTAAGTGACGCACGTTGCATATCGTGATATTTATTCTGCAGACAGATAAAGATACGTCGACAGAAAAATCGCTTGACATTCTATTCGAAGGTTTACTTGTATGAGAGACCTGATGTATACTTTTCGATCGATAAATGTTATAACCGAAGGGAATCAATAAATTGGAGCACTGCCCCGAGCTTGGTTGTGCAATATAATTCTTTTTTTTCCTATAGGAGAATAAATATAGCATCAAAATGTTTAATCGGATTACAATACATAAATACGATACATGAATTACGATCTTATAATATATATATATATGCATGCATTATTACAATTTATCAATTTGTAAACTGTTTCGAAAGAAATAATAAATATATGTATATCAATTAACTTGTAATAATCGGCAAATAAAAATTAGAGCATATTGAAACTTTAAAACGTTTTAAGGACAGTAGTAGTCTATTCTTATAAGATCTCCTTGAGTAATGTCTTAAGATACCAATACTCTCTAATTAATTCATGATTTCTTAAGATAGTACTTCAAATAATCTTAAATATAAGATTCGACTGTGAAATAAATCCAATCTAAAGCATACACATTGTATATAAGGTCGGAATCGGACTACGCATTAAAGATTGAGATTGAAAATTGAAATTTGACCAATCAAAACAATAAGAGCTAAAATTCCTCATCAAATTTCAATCTTCAATCTTCAATCTCAATTTTCAAAGCGTAATCTGATTCCGGCTTTATAGAAATCAATCCGAAAATTATGATTTTGATTGTACAACGTAAATATATGTATGCAACGCTATTATTTGTCCAATGAAGGAGAATTCTATTATTTTTTACAAGACGAGTATAACTTATCATAGTTGACCTATAGCCTTATTACATTGATTAGAGTCAGTAGATAAACAGAGAGTTTATCCACAAAATAAACTCTACGATACGTGTCATTTAACGTTTCATATGTTATTACACGCGTAAAATATTGTTACTTTTGTGTTATATAAAAAATTATTATATTATATAATTTAATTATATTATTAAATTATAAAAAATTATATATTATAATTATAAATTTATAACATATCTTTATTATGCCAAACAGTGAGTAATTTATCGTTGATCCTAAAACTAAATGCTATCATTTGATGATCGTTCCTGATTTAATAGATATAAAATATTTATTAAATCAGGAACGGTCATCAGATGATAGCGTTTCGTAACAAGTACATTTTCTAAAGATATCAAGTATATTTTTTGCTAGTATATGTTTTCATGAAGAAAATTACTTTAGAGTTTTGCTGTCTTTGATTTTTTTCTCTTACATAATTTGTTGTTTGTTATCGATGCGATTAAATCTTCAATCAATTTTTATATTTCTTGATACGCTATCTATTGTATTTTATATTCTCATTTTATTTTGTCACTGTATTTCATACATTTTAAATATATTAAATATAGTATTTTATTAAGGTCATTCGGATATACTCTATCAGTACTAAAAATTTATACAAATAATAAAAGAGAGAACGACAAATGTTGCAGAGCGCAGTACTCAGTGAGCAATAATAAATTAACATATCAAGTAAAATTTTGAATACAATTATTAGTTACATTATATATTTAATTTTCGAGCCATCTTCGGCGAAATGATTACAAATCGTGTACGTCATTGATATATCTTACTATATATAGTGAGACAAAACATCTCGTTATGTAAGGAGATGTACAGGCTGCTTGACAATAATGTAGTGGACACAGATTTCACTGTAAAAAATTGAAAAAATCAAATGTCATATCTAACATATCTAAGATTATTTAAATTAGAAATGGACTCACCTCAAGGCTAACAACAGTTACAAGCATAAATAACCAGTTCACTGATAATAATCTATATATATATATA
>NW_011626573.1:528077-709808 GCF_000204515.1 Acromyrmex echinatior
TATATATAAAACGTACTACAACTATATGTTTTCTTTGGCTGGATTTTTCACCAACAATTAAAAAAAACCTTATAGATAAATTTTCATATAAAATACGAAATTATTTGCTTTTATTAGTCTTGGCAAAAAAAAAAACATTAGTTTCGAGTCCACCAATGAATTGATTAAAATGTGCATCCAAAAATAACAAGTTGTGAATGTTTAATTCGGAAATGTGTTACGCATTTATGTGTTACGCATTTAATGTTACGCATTTATATCAGACAATATAAAAATCCAATGGATAGTTCGATTGAACGACAAATTTTATAAAAATAATAAGTGTATAGACACTGTGATACGTCTAACTCAGTAAAATAGCAAATGATAAATTTAGTGTTACATCGGTACTCAGATATAATAATAAAACAATCAATAAAATATATCTTTGTATTGTTTTTAGATGTGACACATGCATCATTCAGTGAGAGTTAAATTTTAATCTTTTATAATTTATTCTCTTAAGTCATTAATTCACGATATATTTAATATTTTACAGGCCACAATTTTTTATTTCGTGATTATGCGACTACGCAATAAAAAATTTTTTTCACTATTTAATTTCATTTGTGTTCAATTATATTTCCTCCCAAATAAAGTGAAAAAACTTCCTTAAAAAACCTTATTTTTCTAGTGTAAAAATTTTAAAACAAAAGTCACAGTGAAATATTTGTTAAGAGTATTTTTCAATTATTATATATATAAACATTAAACTGCTTTTATTGGAAAATATTTTAACTACAGATATAAAATGAAATATTATGTATATGATTTCAACTTTCAGAATAATGTAGTTCCAAAGTTTAAAATAATCAAAATTATTAGATTTAACAAACATCTGAGTTTTTTTATCTCATGTTCTTGATAGCATGATAAAAATTAGTACTTGTCATAGTGCTTATGACTTTTGAATGGGAATACAAAGTTGAAGACTCTATAATAATAAATGAAATTTCAAAAATTATTTTTAAAAATAACAAAAAATTCTTCTTCTTGAAGAAGACGTTTACACATTCTTATTGAACACATTTAAATATTAGATAGCAAAATAGAATTTTTCACCACCCACATGTAAAAGTGTGATAGAAAAATTAATTGATAACATTTGTTTATCTTAAATTTGCGTTTGGAGAACTTATTTATTATAATTATAATTATATGAAACATATTAATATTGATATTATTAGATCTTATTAGGAGATTAAAAGATTAATAAAAGACAGAATTAGTTGCAGAATAAATTACTTTTTTCTAATAACAAAGGTTGTATTTTTACATTCTCCGAATCATGCCTTACGTCTTTATTGATAATAATCATGTGATTATCATAAAAACTTTATTATAAAATATAATTAGCGTAAAAAAACCATGAAACATTTTAAATGCTCTTGCTGCGTTACAAGATATATAATTTTAAAATAAATCTTAAAAAGTTAAAATCATTAATATTATTTAAATATTATCAAGGATACAAGAACAATAAAGATCAATAAATGTTGATGAAAAGAACATATAACATAAATACAATAAAAACGCTTAATAAAATATAGTAATTTGCAGAGTTGACAGTAACGCGGTACATGTAACCCTGTTACTTTGTTGATTACCTTGTTATAATAATGATTTGATAATAATATTGTGAATTTTTTTATGATGGTAATGGTAATATCAGAGTTAGAAAAATTAATTGTTACTTGTAATGAGTTAAAAGAAGTCATTCGTTATTGAAAAAAATAATTCCTTTTTCTATTAATTTGCATTACATTTTATTCGCGTTATTCGTAACGAGTAACGTTACGTGTTATTACTTTTGTTACGTTACTTATTACTTTTTTTAGTAAGTAACGCGCAATAATGATGACAAATTACTTTCCAAAATGGCTTTTCTAACTTTAACACAACGTTAACGTTTAGTTAGTTAGCATTATCGTTATAAAAAAATTGCAACATCGTTATCAAATTGTTTATTATAGAAAGTAATAACAAAGTAACTGAAAAGTGACGTTTGTCAATCCTGGTAATTTGCTTATGCAATTTATGTTTACTTTTCAAACTGAATTTTATTCAGCAATAAAGAATAAAAAAGTTAAAATATCATAAGTTGCTAATGTAAAATATGTTAAAAGTTCCTTTCATAGAGTTTCTTTGTATCACAAAGAATATGTTTCGCTTTGCCTATTTTTATGTAAAACGCGACTTGTATGTTGACATTTATTTATTAAAAATTGGATTATTTATTAAAAATTGGCCTGACTGTATTTGGTATTATATCGCAAATTGCTCTTACAATATGTACAAATTATGCTAATTAATTAAATTTTTGTTATATATTCTTTTACATTTTTTTATACATTATATTTGGTATTGTCATTTTATTATTACTGAGAAAATTTATACATACATCACAGTATTATTTAAAGAATTATTAATAGAAATCGAGTTATGTTTAAACTATCATAAATTTAATCAATATTATATTACATTTTGAAAAAAAAATATCTTAATTAAATTTAATATTACTTCCTTGAACACAACTAAATACTTAGACAGTAATTAGACTTTATATATAGTTTTAATTAGTATAGTCAAATTTTTCGTAGTATTAATAGATCCATTTTTAAATCATCATTTAAATTTATTAAAAATAAATATAAAATATTTGGAATATGCATTTGGATATGCATATATAGATGCGTATAAAGAATTTATAATCATTTATTATTAATCTCGGTTTAATTTACTCTTTATTTTTTCTAATTCTAAAGCCTATTCTACAATGTATTGTTTGTTACTTAATTTTAAAGAGCATCTTTAAAAACCTGTTCATGATACATAAATCATATAATCGAAATACATCCATATTAACATATGAATTTAAATAATAAACCAAATTTGAATCAAATAACGTTTACTGTAAAATGTTTTACAAATGAAAGGAAGTCTCGTTCGGCCAGGCTGTACCAAATTATAATTATAATAGGTGTTTACGTATCACAGATAAAAGTGAGATCAACAAATGCTCCTCGATGCTACATTAGCTCAGTGGTAGTTAATAGTTTTGTATTATGATTCGTTTTTGTTAAATTTAGCGAAAAATTAAAAGCATAAATCATATTAAAGAATCATTGATCGAGCACTTTCTGAAATGCTTCTGTGCTGAACTCATTTAATGAGCAACTTCAGCGTCTGGCGCAGCATTCTAGACTTTCAGTCTCACTTTTATCCGTGAAACTTCTATGCTATCAGGTCAAGATCAACAGGTTTTTGAAGGTTAAAAATTGTTTGCTTTTATTAAATCCAGTTTCATAGCCAATGTAATACTAACCTCTCGATTATCGATTTAAGTTACTATTTTTTTTTCTAATTCTTAAGCTTGTTCTACAATGCGCCCTTTATTTCCTGTTTTTTGTTTTTTGCTTTTTTTCTCCTTTACAACCGTTTTTTATCGACAATTATATTTCTTGCTACGTATTTTTGTCGAAGTTCATTAATTTTTATCTCGGGCAACATAAAACAAAAAATCAGAATCAAAACAAGGTGTAAAAAATAATAAAAAGCAAGTAACAAGCAATACATTGTAGAATAGGCTTTAGAATTAGAAAAAATAAAGAGTAAATTAAACCGAGATTAAAGTTAATCTATGTTGGTTGAAGTAAATAAACATTAAAAAAACCACATTTCATATTTGATTATATTTATTTTTGACAAGACGATCATAGATGATAGGAAAAATTTTATGTCTTGAATGTTGCCTGAAACATTAAGACTGCAGTCGAAATATAGTCGCGTAATTTTCTCGTAAATTAACGAACAATATAATCCGTTTTGTTTTCTACATAGATTGAGTAAGAAAATTGGAAAAATTCTCCCTCTCTCTCTCTCTCACTCTCTCTCTTTCAAATTACTTGTTCGTGAATATACAGGGAAATCGCGCGTGACTATCTCGACGGTCGCGATTTCAGACAACATTCGAGACACGAAAGAATACTCTGAAATACTGTCACGATTTCGGTTTCTCTTCACTCTTGTATGTTACGCTGTAATAATTCTACTTGGACTCTAGGTTGCTCTAGCTCTATGGCAATATACTGGCGGAAGTACGAACGGCCACCCACCCAGAGACGACTTGCTTTAATAGCTGTTTCTACTGTACTCTGATAATGGTTGCGGTCGTCTTATAGTCTGATACATGCGCTCGCGTTGCTCCAGCTAGCTATTGTTGCCGTGGTAGTAATGGAAAATTCGTATGTTGGTAGCGGTCAGAGAAGGCTATAGCCGTGGTTAGTCGCGGTCCGTATGCAAACGGCGACGGTTCGTAACTTGAACATCGAAATTTATTCGCGTTAGTGCATTGTGGTAGTGAATTTAAAAAAAAAGATTCTCACTAACAAGGGTAAGTAATCAAATAGACACGATTTATATTTACTTTTTTACGATTAAGAACAATTTATTCAGACGGAATGTCGAAACATTCTATCTATTTTGAAAAATCTGTTTTCTTTCTCTATTCCTATAAATATAAAATTGTAAAATTATAGATGTAAAATTATATAAAAAAAAAGTTAATTTTATATTTTTCGATTAATTTTAGCAGATCTTGAATTTGGCACTTGCATTTTTCCATTCTTACGATATTATTTTTTTTATAATAATCAGTGAACTCTCTCTCTCTCTCTCTCTCTCTCTCTCTCTCTCTCCCGTCTTTCGTATGTATTTATTTTCAAAAAGTGATTGTGTGAAGCTGCTTTTTTAAATAAAATAGTTATCTTTTTCTCATTTAAATAATATTCAATTTTAAAATTATAATTAAATTTCTGAATTCTAAACATAGAAATTCTGTGTATTATTAGAAAGAGAATCTTTTTATTACTACATTATGGAAAATTTGTAATATTGATAAAGTTTCAAAAAGTTTAAAAAAATTTATATTAATTTGGTAAAATGTGTGTGATTATATGACAAGATTTTCTTTTTTTTTAACGCGTAATCGAACGAACATCGAGAAGTATTATTAAGTATATATACTATTTCATTTTTAGAGTAGAATAAAGAATTACTAATGAGATAAGATATTTTGTAAGATTTAAAATTTCTTTATCTTTGAAAGATTAAACATCTTAATCTCTTAATTTTTTTTAATCTAAGCAGATGATAGCATTTAGAAACCAACAAACTAAATCATTAGCTAGTAGAAAGATAATCTTCCGATTCATTATTATCCCGACTAAATTGAAATATTTAATAAAAATTGCTGCTCTGATGGACAATAATTATTCTATATATATATTCGACAACTGCTTTTTGTTTCAAATATATCAATAACTTAAAAAATTCTTGAAAAAGTTCCGAGAATAACATGACAGAATAGCATCACATTTTTTATTATAATAAGTATTATAATAAATATGTAATAAAATGTATCATAACAAAAAATTTATTGACGTCATGAAAAGGATATATATAGTATAAAATAAAAAGGCAGAAACGAATGTCTTTCCGTATTTATAAGAAAAAAAAAATAAAAAATCTATAATATATTAACTAATAAATTAAAATATTAACCAATAACAAAATGATATAAATCAAAATATTAATTAATAGTAAAATACAATAAATAAATAAATATAACGAGAATAAACTTATACATTATGAAGTATTATATTGTAAATACATTCATACTTATATAAGTTGTTTCTTACATAATAATGAGTTGACTTTGTTGATAAATTATTATCAACAAACAAAATATGATAAAAATAACTTTTCTATAAGGAAAACGCTATTTATATTTATTGCAAAAGTTGCAACATTACATGCTTAAATGATTGGAAAATAAGAAATCTGTTAATAATTTTTAATATTTTAACTTCTATATAGATTTTTTCTATATAGATTTTATTCACGAATATAAATCGCAAATGCTTGTAATGGAAATCAAGGAAATGTGCATTAAATAATAGGCACATATAGTATTAGGTATTGGAATTAATTCGTAGCGTTTTACAAGTGATGGGAAGTACTTTCATTAATGTATTTTTTAATGCTCATGTGAAATAAATAACATTCTTTCATTAAAAAACGCTACGAATTAATTCCAACACCTAATATGTTTCAAAATAACTCTTCTTAACTTGATATGCTACAGATGTTTTTACTGACAAATGATCAAAAAACACGTTTGTTAAATACTTCTGTGTCAATTACAAATGATTTTGACATTGTTTAAACGTGTCATACCATCATATGGCCTTGGCATTTTAAAACGTTCGCGGCCGTGCGATTAATCATTTTTCTACATTTCCGCAGTCAATTCAAAAAAACGTGATTTTGATTCGTGACAAATTTAATTATTTAAAAGTTGACTTTGACTGAAGTATACACTTTGATAAGCACATGTAAACAAAGAATCATCAAAGTGAAAGCTATTACTACTCCTATTTATTACTTGTCAGCAAATGAATAAAATATTAAAAAGTTAAAACCAAAATATAAAGTATTATTACGTATAGGTGATAATATAAGTGTAAAACTTTCGTCATGTAGCACAAATTATTATATTGTGCGAATATTTGTATTGTAAAAAAAATATTTATATATTCTACAAATTTACCGGAATCAATGATAGAATATAAACACATATACTTTTTTAACTAACATATAAAAAATACATACGTCTATATATGTAAAAATGAACTTATTATATTGTTTTTTTTTCACACATGTTGTAAATATTATGTACTCTTTGAAGGATAAGAAATATTAATAATTGAAAAAAAAATTACAGAAAGGGATCGAGCACAAAATAAATTAAATTAAAATTAACTTATACTTATTATCAATGCAACTGAAGAAGAATGATCTCATTCGTATCGTGCGCTGTCAACTATCACGCACAACGTGTCACGTAATCAGTACTTGTTACCTACACAGTAACTGCAGTAATCTAATTCCTTCCAATTTTAATCAGAAGATCGAATACATCTTATCTTATAGTATGAAGACCTCAGTAAGAAAGTATTAATTATCTTTTTTGCATCTAATAAAATAATACTTTATTATCCTTAGTAAATTAAAGTATTTCTAATTAGTCTTAATATATTTTCACAGTAAGAAGTATAAGTTAGACGTAATATTTCCGTGATGTTTTCACAAAAACATTCAAGAATTATTTCGACATCAGAGCATTATCCAACAAATTTTCTGCTTGAAAGAAATTAAGTAGCTGGTAACAAAACAAATACATAATTTACACATGCAATTTTCACGTTATCTCTGATTGACAGCGTCATATTTACTTATTGCGTAAATTACTGTTAGGGCTGGGCATATATTTGAAACACATTATTTGCACAAGTGTATTGTATATACCGTATTCCAATTACGAACACATTACGTATTTAAAATCGAAAGATTGAAAGTTTGTTTGTATTTTGTAATTTAAATAATAATATTGATTATCAATTAGTATTTGAAATACAAAATGCAAAATATAACTGTTTTACAAATAAAAGCTTCTCAAATAAAAGTATTTCAAGTGTATACCCCAGCTCTGATTATTATAAAACATCATTCTTTCAAAATAATGGACATAAATAATGTACAATAAGGTACAATTTTAAAAGAAATACTACGCAAAAAACTATTACAAAATAATAATACGCTGAAGTTTTATTCATGAGAACATAAATGACTCATAGTACGCTCGTTATTGTATTTGACATGGTTCATCGTAGACAGCAACAAGCATTATATAATGTAAATGCATATTTTGACAAATTGATATTGTTTTGCTAGAATGCTAATTGCATACTTCAATCAAGATCAAGCTTAGAATTAAAATCGTCAAGCTTACGGAAATATGAAAAAATGTGAAAAACATTGAATGAATTATTTAAAAAAAATAATTTCACTTTTTTTTTTTCTATACAAAACAAGGTAGATATTTAATAAGATTATATTATATCGTATTAATAAAACTGAAAGAAATATTATTATATTATTATATTATTATTTCTTCTTAAGGAATAAAAATAAAAAATAAAATATTCTTGACCTAAATAAAAATCTGAACGCGTAAATAAAAAGATGCATATTGTGACAATTTATTTTTAATATTTTTATAATAAAGTCTCTTTTTAATACTACTCTAAAAAATACAAATTTTTTGTGCTAAGAAAAAAATTTATCAGAACAAATGAATAAATCTTTTATTTTATGTCTCTGCAATCAAACAAATTTATTAATTTTAATTTTTGCAGGCCAGAATAGCGAGCAGCCATGGTAAAAGCATACAACGGCGCATTGGTCCTTGCGGACATTTTGCTACTTATTTTGAAGATTCTATATTACATTTGCGAAAGCGTGTATAAATTTTTCGTTCCAGCGGAAGAAAAAAGCGTGGCTGGTGAAATCGTTCTGGTATGTATCTAATTTGAATTTTTTATTACATAAATCGTACAGACGTAAATAATTATATTAATATGTTTTTTATTAATAAAGTTGTATATTAATTATTTTTATATAATATTGTTTCATATAAGATATAATTTATTTTATATAAGAGAGATAAATAAAAATTAAAATACATTTATTTTCAATCTGTATATAATACATGTACGTTGATTACATTATAAATTGATGATAAATTAAATTTAATATTTATATCTAGTAAAAGATTCTTTATAAAGTAATTTGCGAAAGAGAGATGCTAAAAGTGTGATAACTCTATATTTTAAGTTACTATGTTTTTACAGATAACAGGCACTGGTCATGGTATTGGAAAAGAGTTAGCTCTTCGTTATGCATCATTAGGCGCAACAGTGGTTTGCTGGGATGTGAATCAAGAATCAAACGAAGAGACAGTGAATGAGATAAAAAAAACTGGAACAGCTGCAGCATATGCATATCAGTACGTTTATATCGTTTACTCTTTTACAAAATGCAATAAAACTTAGAGAAACATAATAGTGAAACGTTCGATTGAAAAGTGTTCGAGGAAAATTCAGCAACGTTTGCGTCTTGTTTCGCAGATGCGACGTGTCAAACAGAGAGCATGTCTTCAGCGTAGCCGAAAGAGTCAAGCAGGAAGTTGGCAACGTCACTATTTTAGTTAACAATGCTGGTATAATGCCTTGCCATGCATTTCTCGATCACACCACTGACGAAATTAAACGAATCTTCGACATTAACGTGCTGGCTCATTTCTGGGTAAGTTAAAGAACTGACACAAATTAATTAAATATATACATATATGTGTAAAAATAAAAAAATTTATATATATCAACTTGACAGTCCTAATTACTAGTCTAATTCTAATTATGAGTCGCAACGTCACCTCTTCTCTTTAATAATTTCTTAAAACTTACTCTTTTACTCTTTTATTTACATATCTGTTAGATAAATTATCACATCATTTTTTTTATCTGAAGATAATACTAGTCTTTAATTGTATTTAATATACTAATACATTATAATATGAACTAAAGTAATGCGAATTTTGACACTATAAAAATAATTATACATTAAAGAAATTTTACAGAAAATAATTATGGAAATAATTAAAAATAATTTAAAAATATTTAAAGCATGTTTATGTAATCCCTGCCGATCATAATTTAGATTTATGCACAAAACATTCTTTGAGTATTTCTTTAAAATTTACAAAAGGCTTATTAAATATATAGTAATTTCTTTAAATATTTACTGTTTACATTGATATTAACATAACATTTATATTGACATTGCATAAACAAATTTTGTAAATGTTTAATCATTAAATTTACACAAATTAATAATAAAAATTACTTAAGCTTTAAATGAATCATAATTATAACTGTTAGCTTATTTTATATACATAAAGTGACTTGATGCTATCATTTCTAAACACAGTGCAACATATCACTTTTCACAAACAAGTCATTATTCACTATTGACATTTCTTGTATTTGAATTCTATTGTTTATGATATTTTTAGATGCTACAAGCATTTCTACCGAGCATGATCGAAAAAAATCACGGCCACGTAGTTGCGCTCTCGTCACTGGCTGGAATTGGTGGTATTCCAAATTTAGTTCCCTACTGCGCTTCAAAATTTGCAGTTAGAGGTAAGCTATTTTATATTTAACTCGATTTTAATTGCTCTTTATTGCACAAGAAATGTTAAATTCTTAATTTTATTGACACAAATATTGTAGGACTTATGGAATCAATCAGCGAGGAACTACGGATATCCAGCAAAGGAAAATCTTTAATCAAATTTACTACTATTTATCCGTATATGGTTGACACTGGACTTTGCAAAAAACCAAAAGTAAAGTAAGTACACGATGAAATTATATAAACAATGTTTACGCAATAATGTTACGTAAACGTAATTGGAACTTATATTTAACAATTAATTAGTATAGTAGTGAAGTATAGTAGTATAGTAGTGAAGTATATGCTATTACTAAGTAAAAATACTGATTAAAATTTGTAATTATATTGTCCACTCTCAAAAAAGTTGATGAATATGTTTAAGATATATTTGTAATCAATCCTTATTTTTAAATTTTGAAGTATAGAAGAAGTTAATCATACAGCCATTATCATCTTAAGACATTAAGACTTGACAAGTTTTGAAATAAGAATTATAAATATCGACCTTTAAGTTACAATAGCAAATGTATATAGGTATACATATATATACAATTACATATTGCTAATTAATTACGCTTTTTTTACATGCAGATTAGATTTTTGGATGCGAGGTGAGCTACTAAAGACACACCTCATTAAGAAATGACAATGGAATCGACGTCGATTTGATAATTTCGATTTGATGTCGATTCCATTGTCATTTCTGTGGAAAAATAAAATTTTATTTACCTCAGATCTTACATTAAACACTTCCTAGTAATCCGAATAAGATTATAAAATATTATGAAATATTGGATTTTTTACATTACTTGGCAATAAATATTTTTATTCGAACAGGTTCCCGTCTGCCATGCCGTTGGTTTCACCGGGGCAAGCAGCCTCACGAATAATTCACGCGCAGAGGTGCAACTATCGCGAAAAAACTGTGCCTCCATTCTGGTTGTTATGCAACGTATTATTAAGGTAAATAAATTTCAAAATTGCGTTTCGCGGGTTTCCTCCGTGTCCAGATCATTTCTTGGAATGCCAACGTCATTAGGCTGCTCCTCGCTCTGATGAAGTAAACTGCAAGGTTCACGTTGGCGTTTCAAGAATAGATCTGAACACGGAGGTAACCCGCGAAACCTATAATCTTTATATAGAAATTCGTTGGAACCTCAAAAATATTATCACATTCCGAAATTATTCACAGTAGATAATATAATGTATGAAGATATTATCTTCGAAGAAAAAAATATACAAATAAAATATTTTTAACATTTAATTAATATTAATGAGAAAAAAAATTAATGCGATAATATTAATAAAAATGAAAATCTCAAGTAGAAACGAAAAAAGTAACATTTTATAAAATTTTAGACTTTTTCCCGACGATGCGATACGCTGCTTAGTGGACTTTTGCGATAGCGGTGTCGAGGCGGACAGTTAACAATTGCAAAGAAACATCTCTGATTGATTAAAAACAAATGTGTGAATAAAATTTTTTTATATAATTATCCAATATACTATTGTATTATTTATAAGATGTTGTACAAAATCAGGGTTGTCGACTTATTTTAAAATAAGATATCTTTCTCTTTTCAAAATTTCAGAAACTGTCTCTACTGTACTCGATTATTCTATATATAAGAAATAATTATCTATTAATTAATTTAATTAATCGTTGTCAAGAATTAATACATGTAAACGCGCAAATCCAGATATTTTATATTGATAGTAATAATTTATATTGATAGTAATAATAAGTATAATATAATAAATAAATTTTTCGTATAATGTTAAAAGAAGTCGTTATGAACGTCGTATTGCTTTCTAATGGCGTCAGCACAATATGTCATAAATCGGTTGCTCGGACAATAAAGTTTTGTTCTGCTTAATTAATAACAAAATTGGTATAATGTATTTATAATGCTAAACTGAACTGTTGTTATATTATCAGATATTGTTATTCTATATATTATTAATATTTATGTTTATTATACGATAAAGCATAAGATATGTATAATGATCGTTTAATAATATAACCATTGTCTTTATATATGCAATTATACATATATAAATTATATATGTAAATTATGTTACAAATAGCATATACGAGAGATACACAAATAACATAATATAATTTGATAATATAAGTTTTGGAGAAGATTTTTGCACTTTAATCTAATGCACATAAAGAAAGCGAAAAAGAAGATAAAGCATTATGAATATTACATGTATAAATATTACGTGTATAACATAAAGAATTTATGCAACAAAAGTTGGAGTTTTTGCAGGGTTGGCAAGTAACGTCGTTACTGTTACAAGTTACTTTTTTCGTTAACGAATGGATAACGATGTTACATTTTCTTTTGAATAACATTCATAGTAACGCAATTACATTTTCGGAGTAATGGTAACAATTTCACTAGTTACTTTCATCATTACTTTATTTTTAACTACGCAAAAGTTTAATCGTAACTATAGTCCTAGAAAACAGAGATGAAACATTAACAGTCCGATTGGCTAAATCATGACGTCTTTTTTTCATTGTATTCATAGTTTACACGTACAGACTAACTCAGATATAATCTTTACAGTATATTTAATTTCTTAAAATAAAACTTTTTCTGTGTCATATCTTACAAAATTAAATATATGTATATAATGCAGACAAACAATATTATTTTTTTATTATAATATAATTTTATCCTTAGAATATTTATGATGAATTATTCATATCTTGTTTCTTTTCTTCGAAATATTGTAACTGGCTAAATATTAGGTGTTGGAATTAATTCGTAGCGTTTTTTAATGAAAGAATGTTATTTATTTCACATGAGCATTAAAAAATACATTAATGAAAGTACTTCCCATCACTTGTAAAACGCTACGAATTAATTCCAACACCTAATAATTCTTTCTATCCTTTTTTTCTTTTTAAATATACAACTTTATAAATGTTTTTTAAAGATGTTAAACTATATATAAAAACTATATATAATTATATATAACTATATATAAATACTATATATATATATATAACTATATATAAATATATATAAAAATCTTCATAATGTTTGTATATTTGCAAAAATTATGGAAATTATTTAAAGATATAATTTAAAGATATCTTATTAAAAGTAATACAAAAAATAAATTTATTTAAGTATAAAAATTACAAAAAATATGATATGTATTATGTGATATGACAGCATCTATTTCATTCATGAAAATAATGCACAATTATTATGAGCATATATTTTTTGAACTCTATTTCTCTAATAAAAAATAGAATTTTCACATCATTTTTACATTTACCGAAAAAATCTGCATATAATATTCTATTAGTGTTAAGAAAAAAAAGTAATGAAAATGTAATGATTTTTTATATTTTGAATAACGATAACGGTAACGAGTTACTTTTGCAAATCAATAACGAGTAATGAGAACGAGTTATTTTTTAAGAAAAAAAACAGTAACAAGTTGTAAAACGATAACATTTTTATGAGGTAACATTGCCAACCCTAGAATTTTGGTATGACAAGTATCAATAATAATATATATCACGCCAAAAAATTAAGAGATCATTTACTCTGCATTCTAAAAATAAACAATTTTAAAAAGAGAGAGAAGTGCAACTTTGTTAAAAATGATCATAATAAAATGACCCAAAATGCTTGAAATCTTTACTTTTTAGATTGTTTATTTAAATAAGATCTGATCTTAAATAAGATTTTTTATGAAGTTACACAAGGATACAAATTTTTAAATTTTTTACAAATTTTGCAAAGTGTTCTATGGAGTAAATTAAAAAATTTCATACAAAAGTAATTTGTAAAAGAGAAATACCGTATTACGGCACTTGGTATAGCGCCAAGACACTGCCAAGTCTCCAAATTAATGCTGAATGAGCTAACCTATGACAAATCTTAGAAAAAAATTTTTTTATAGTTAAGCATTGAAATAATGTTATTTATAAATGATTTAAAATTAGATAAGATCGATAATTCTTAGCGAAGCGATGATTTATAATGAAGAAAGATTAAATTTTCTTTCTATTCTTATTTTATATATATATATATATATATATATATATTTTTTTTCTTATTATATATGAAAAATGTATTTATTTTATCAAAATAATGATTTTGTGTTTTTTGTTGTATGCTTTTGGGCTTATTTTTGTACTTTAAATAAATTAATGATTTTTTAAAGATCTCGAGAAAATTAATTTTTAAATTAATTTAATATAACCCATTAAAAAATTATTACCTATCTCACATCTTAACTTAACTTTATGAAAAATGTGCTTAAGTTTTTCTGTGTGTCATATGGCTCTAAACAAATTAGCTAATCACAGTAAAGTAATAAAACCATAAAGATAATAACATAAGCAACAAATTCAAAATGTTGATTTGTTTATTACTAACATCTTATTACTTTTGTCTATTACTATATTTACGTTTTTTTTTATGTGTCACAACCTTTAGTCTGGATCCTTATGCAAACACTGACACTTTAACATCGAGTGCTGATTGATGAAAAATGAATTATGGGATGAAAAATGAATTATGATTTTTAATTTATCCTTATTACCTATTTTTTACGCTGTATGTGTCAAAACATCGATGTCTGCATGAGGATCCGGACTTATCAATCAATAATAACATAAATAATAATATCTTCACGTTTCTGAGCATTGTGATTCATTGTGTCGACGAGATACTATTAATTAAAGACAGCCAGTCTTAAATAAATTTTCGTGATCAGTGGAACTCGAGGAATCCAAAGATAAAGAACAATGATATCATCAATTAATATAACTGATTGATTACAATTGATATAAATTTGCTTATTATATAGAGATGATAACTGAAAAAGACATTGTAATTTTGCAGCAATATATAAGATATTATAGCATTACAAGTATGCATATTTATTTATACAGCATTTAATAAATAAAAAATCAACATTTATATAATAAAAATAAATTTAGTAGTGCATTGATGATCAAACTTGGACAATAACATTAAAATTACAGTTTTAAATAAAAATCGAATTTATATATTAAGTTTCATATATATATGTCTACAAAACTAATAATAAATTATAAAATTATTACCATTATTAGTTGCTTATTCTTAAGCTAGGTTGTTCCACCTTTCGATAACTTCCACTTTAGCTCACTGTCTTACTCTCTTATTCTTTTACTCTTTTATTTATCCAGTAGATAAATTACCACATAGTTTATCCAAAGATGGAACAACCTTAACTTATATAAACAGTCATTCAAAGGACCAGTCGTCTTTAAATATCTCATCGATGCTTATATCCACAATTATTCAAGAATTCAAAATTCTTTCTGTCCCTGGTGAAAGATTTCAGATATTCTTGATGAAAATAAAAATCGGAGTGTCAGTTGAATGTAATGGGAGAGAAACGTAAACGAAGCTTCTATAGGAGGCGAAAATTGAAACAACGAAATGTAAAAGAAGTGTAAACATTACATTTGACTTTTATTTTACATACAACTTTTATTTTAATATTACGCTCCGATTTTTATTTCCATCAAGAATGTCTGAAATCTTGGATTGATTTTTAGATAATAAAAGATAATTTTAATCTTTAGCTTCAAAGGTCATATTCTGTTTACATATGCGTTCAATGTCATATTCTGAGAGTCAACGCGATATGGCAAATTGATCTTTTGAAGCTTTTTTTAATTGATCAGTTTGTAAAATTCTTTCTTCTAATTGTTCTATCAAAGTATTTATAGCGAGACTTTGACCACAGCCTGAGATAAATCTTGGAGATAAGTACCTAGCTCTACTACTCGTAATTTTTCTTTAAAACAAATTGGAAGAAGTTTAAAGCGAGAGTATGGTAAGCAGAAATTATGAGCGACGACCGAATAAAATTTTATCTTTTTTTTTATTATTTTATAACAAATATTATCCCTCTAACAGACTCAGCTTTTGTAAAAATAAAAATTATCAAAATGCTTTTATATTCAATAATTTATTGTTTATTGCTTAAAAAATTTTTATATAATAGCACTATAATTATTCTTTATATATAATGTTAATGTATATATAATTAGCATAATTATAAAAACATAATTGTATAACAATACAATTACACAAGGTCATCAAAATTAATAAGTTTTGTCATGCGATCGAAGGAACCTTTGGTTATCTCATATACATTTTCCCATGACCAGTTAATATGTTGATGATGGTCTCATGGAGATTGAGATCTCAGAATTATGTATATAGGAGAATAATAGCTCAGTATAGAGTCCAGATAAAATTATATAAAATGATACAATGTAAAACATGTACATTGTAAAATTGATGATATAAAAACATCAGCGCAATAATTAAAAAAATTTGTTCTCTATTTTTTAAAATCTATCTACCTTCAACATCTTTCATTTTTTAAATCATTTTGTAAATCTTTTTTGTCCTGCTGGTTGTTAAAGGGAATATTTAAGTTTTAATTTGAACTATTATTTATCCTACAATGATATTTTGCTGTGTTGACGCTATTAAAAGATATTACAAAGTATATTAAATTTTGGTGATCCGTTTTTTGAGTGAATGTACACGAAATCATGAATAGAAAAATGATTTTGACATGTACAATTATACAAGAATATAACTCGAACGGTACTTTAGCAGTGCTGCCAACCTCTAAAAGCCTGCCAATATTTTGTCTCTCGTGTGCTTTTGCCTTAATATTAATTACAAATAATTATTATTACTGAATTTTCCTAATTTATATAATTTATTTATTGTTCTTATTAAAATTTTATAATATACAGTTGAAGCATTATTTATCCTCAAATTTCTAAATTTTAATATGACTTTTTTTCTCGAAATGAAAGTTAAATATCTCTTATTAAATATATTATTTAATTTAATTTAATAACTCTTCAAAATAAGATACAAATGATAAGTAAAAACTTAAAATAATCTAATATTTTTATTTGTTTTATCTTTCTTTACCTTTATCAAGTAAAGATATATTTAATGTACACTTATAAGACATTAAAATAAAGCCATTTCTATCTTTTACTTATGACAATTTGAATAATGTTTTTATTAAAATTCATTTAACATTGTAATAATTTCAGTCATAAAATATATTATAACACTACTTCGTATTTTTTAAATAAACTGCAAGTCATTTAGGGTTCATAGCAAATCGACACCGATTTATTAAAATTTCTACATAACATATTTCTACATAATATATTTCTACATAATATATGTCTATTTAATTTTATTACTATTCTCTACATCTAAACATCGATTATTAAAAGTTCAAGCAAATGGAAAACATACGTGCAATTCTCTGGTTGTTGTATTATATAAACACGTTGTGAAAATCTTCATAAATCCGGCCCTGAAATCAAGTTTAAGATTTCGCAAACCGACAGTTCGTTTCTGGATATCTGCCAGGACACATGTGTCTTACATCTATACGGTTAACTTCAATTTATCTTTGCTTTTATTCGCTAACTGATCTCGTGCTGGACTTGGCCTGAATGGAATAAACGAATACATATTTTATATATAAATATACGGCTGATAAAATACAGCTGTTACGCAGCCGATCGATCGTTGCAAACATCTGTAATTAGGTAGGTATAGTCGAGCTTGTCGCAGCCGTATTCGGCTCAGTTCTCACTTTCGTTGTTAGAAGAAAACATGTTCTACTTACTATAGTTTCGTCTAGTTTCTATGCAACAGTCCGGAAAGGCATAGTTAAATTGCGATCTCATAATGAAAATCAAATACAGGCATTTGTTCGAAAAATTTTTTGTCATAATTTTATATTCCATTTCAAAAAATATATACAATACATATACATATACATATACATTTATATTTAGAGTGAAAAAAAATAAGTACTAAACAGCTGTTATTTTGTTGGAATGAGAATAGATAGAATGAATTATATCATATTGTAGGAAAAACTTGTTATTTATGCTAAAAATAGACAGAATGAATTAATACCATATTGCAGAAAAAACTTGTTATATGCACGTGAATTTGTAAAAAATATATATAATAATTTTGTAATAAAGTAGCAATTCGGCGTTTTATCGATCAATAATACACGTTTTCGAAATAATAAGCATCTAAATTTGCACAATAATCGAGACATTTTTGAAAGTTATTATATTTTATAATATTAATTTATGATTGCTAGTGTTAAAAATATCTGTACGTATAAGAATTATATTACTGATACATGATTTCACAATATTTTTTCTTATATTTATTTATCTACAAATTTATAAATATTTATGTATTTATAAATATTTATATCTCAAGTAAAATCTCGAATATAAAAATACTACAGCGAGAAAATTCTCAATGAAAATAAATTTAAAAAAATAATTATTATTATCATTTTTCAATTCAATCAGCACTTAATTTCTGAGCTAAAGATTTGAAATTTATCAATTATAGATTGTAGTAACGGCTATCTGTCTTTGAATCGCGCGTTGGTAAAATTACTAATCACATATTTCAAGTGTTCTCAGATATTAGATAAATAATTATGTGCATAATGTTCACATAATATCATGTGCTACGTGTAATATTTATTATAAATTAGTTGACATTTTATTTATATATTACACGCGTATTGTAACTTATACTAAACATAAACTGCTAATACAAATTAACAAATATTAATATTAATACTTTGACCACACTTTTCAGAAAAAAATTTGCTCGCCAGCATGTAATGACGAAAACTACTGGTTGCCGTCGGCATTTTTTGTAAGCTTTATTACAAATTAAACATAGGCCGTATTCAGAACGCGCTTACAACGATACGCGCTAATATACTATACTTTACGTTTACGCACATTATAAAATGTCAGAAATAAAAGCGCGCTTTTATCGATAAAAGCACATTATGAATATAGGCCATTTGATTTTTCATCACTGTTGTCTAATACCTAACATTCGATAAATTATCAGCGTACACATATCTTGTCACTTTCACACATTTTTAAGAGTATTTTCTTTAAGTTTATAAATACAGCTTTTGATTTATAATATATATATCATTTACTAATACAACTATTTACTAATACAACTGTATATGTATTAACTATAATATATATATATATATATATGTATCATTTATACTTTTCATAACAATATCAGCTAATAATCGCTAACTAGGGTCTGTTACATAATATAGGCCCGTAAAAAATCATCGATTATTTTTCTCACATTCGACTGTGATTGATCAATTTCTTACGGCTTACGGCTTGCAATTATGTAACAGGCCTTATGCCTGTTCTACAATTGAGTCGCAAATCATAAGCTGTAAGAAATTGGCCAATCACAGTTAAATGTGAGAAGAATAATTGACTATGATTGATTAATTTCTTACGGCTTATCGCTTATGACTTTATTGTAGAACATGCTTAAATCAACTTACGTACACGTGACTCGGTCGATAAAGGTGCTTCTACACAATTCGCAAATCGCAAGACACACAGATGAAAATCAACTGCATGTAATGAAAAAACAAACGCAATGCGTTTGCATTTGCAAACTATGTTTTACGATTTGCAAATTATGTAGAAGCACCTCGATGCACGGCGCGCGGTGCGACCTCTGGTGACTTCGTCGGAGTTCGAGTTTCGCTTTAGGATCCCCTTAATCCGGTTCTACATTAGTTGCAAGCTGATCGCAAGTTTGTTGCCAATATCTTAGAAGCGTTAATTTCAAAATACAAGCTTCAGATTGGCTGTCGCAACTTGCTATCAGCTTACAACTAATGTAGAACCGATTTTAAGCATTGACTAAATGAACTCACTTATACGTCAAATCGGCCGGTAACCGCTGGTTTAATGAATTCACGCATATGTGAGTCCGACCGTCAAAATATATCAATATTTTCTAAAAACTCTTTCAACTATATACAAAAATATTCTATCCGCAGCTTAAAACCCAAAATAAAATATAAAATAAATGTGCATTAATATATATTTAAATTGAATAATATTTGAAGACTTGACATACATTAACATAATAAAACATGCGAAAACTGCCGAGATTCACACAATCTATATAATTATTGGCACATCGAATTCTTAAAATATTGGTTCACAAATATTATTTATTTTACAATATTTACAATATATTATAATATTTAAGAACATAAAGAATTATTATTTATAAATTACAAAAAAAATTTAAATATATTTCAAAACATGAGTTTTTTTCAAAATATTTAAATATCTTGTTTTCTTAATAAATATTTTATTAATTCCTTTTATTCTTTCAGTTTATTTATTATGTGTATATTATTAATATTTGATATATTCATATAAGAAAATAACTAATTTTTCAGTTCATCATGAATGCATTTAACATCATACAAATTTTGTTAAACGTATTGCGACTTATATTGCAAATTCTTTACTACATCTGCCAAAGCGTGTACTACACCTTCTTCGGATTAGAAGAAAAGAATGTGAATGGTGAGATTGTTTTGGTACGTACAAAAAATATAATGTTTATTGCAAAAGTAGATATTTAATATTAAAAGTTATTAAAGTATCAATTTGAAAAATTTTTTTATTGACGAAGAAATTAAACAAATACATTTTAATAATAAAATTAATTTACATGCTATGTAAATTACAATATTTAATTTATCTTCATTTTATATACAATGTACATGTGAAACAATAAGAGATAATGAAAAATTTTTTCTTTTTAATTAAATATGTTAATTAGTAAATATATTAATTAAGATAAATATATGTTTAATATACGTTAAGGTAATATTAAAATAGATATAATGCAATATTAAAGATTAATCTCTTATGATATCATTTCCTTATTTCAAAAGTGGTATAACTCAAAAAATTAAGTTTCCTATAAAAGAGAAAAAACTATTTTTCGACTTGATAGAAAATTATTGAGTCAAATAATATCGATAAAAGGATATTATTGTTAGCATGATCAAATATTATTTTTGTCACGATTCTTAAAACTCTTTTTAAGTTATGGCAACTTTGACAAAATTTTATGAAGTTAAGTTTATTTTTTATAATTTTAGGATAATGTTTACTTAACATATTCATAATAATAATTCAAAAGTTATATTTTTTTAGTTATCATTTCTAAAGTAAAGAAGCGATATTAAATAGCACAAAACAATTTGTATTGAGTGAAAAAGTTTGTTTTATAGTAATTATATTTTTATATTATGTTTAAATTTACAAGATAACAGGTACAGGTCATGGTATAGGAAAGGAGTTGGCGATTCAATACGCATGCTTAGGTGCGAAAGTTGTGTGCTTAGACATAAACAAGCAAACTAATGAGCAAACAGCAAAAGAGATTAAAGAAATTGGCAAAGATGCATATGCATATGAGTATGTTTCTGTATTATTAATAATTAACATTTCTGTTAAACAACGAAAGATCACATCTCCGATTTTGTTCCACGTCTCTTTTTAAATATTTAGTCAATATAAGTAATTTATTATTTTACTAATATCGGCACGCGCATAAGAGAAGTATCAAATATATTTACAGTATATCTAAATTAATGCTAATTACAATTTTGCTTATAGATGTGACGTGACTAAAAGAGAAGATGTTTTTGCAATAGCCAAAAGAGTAAAAGAAGAAGTCGGTGATGTTACAATTTTAGTTAACAATGCCGGCATAATGCCATGCCATACTTTTTCAAAACATACGGTTGATGAAATCATACAAATATTTAATATTAATGTGTTAGGACACTTTTGGGCAAGTTAAAATTGGCCATACATATAATAAATATTAAATTACCTTTGCTCTTGAATAAATAATGCTTTTTTTATTTCATATTTCTTCAAAATAATT
Source organism: Acromyrmex echinatior (assembly GCF_000204515.1). The sequence goes on from NW_011626573.1 coordinate 550,130, forward strand.
ATTTAAGGATTTCCAATAATCATAGATTATAAATTTTTTTTTCTCGCAAAAATTAGCTTCAATTATTAATAATGCTAAAATATGCAAAATGTAACACACATAATATCATATATAAATTACTATGCAATTTTTTCAGATGTTGCAAGCATACTTACCAAGTATGATAAGAAGAAATTATGGTCACATTGTTGCATTGTCATCACTAGCAGGCATCGTAGGATTTCCCAATTTAGTTCCTTATTCCGCTTCAAAATATGCAGTTATAGGTAAATCTGATTTTTTCTGAAACCTTAAATTATGCACACACACACACACACACACACACAACAAAACACACTGCTAAAAATTACTCCTCGATTTTGGACAGAAAAAGAATTAATGTTGAAACAATTCGATCACAATGTCAGTGCAATTGATCAATTCATTCTCCAGCCGAGATCTCGAATCAATTTCTGACATGAAAGATACAAAACTTTATAATATCTATTCTTTTTTTATACTACAGTCAGAACTTACAAAAAATAAATAATTTAACTTTATAAATATTCAAGTGCTTCCAGCTTACTGGAATAAGGTATAAGGTTCTATTTTCAGGTATAATGGATGCGCTTGAGAACGAATTACATGTATCTAACAAGGAAAAATCTTTAATCAAATTCACTACTATCTGTCCCTACATGGTAGATACGGGACTTTGCAAAAAGCCAAAAATTAATAAAATGTACGTTTTTATAGAAGAAATTAATACAATTAATACAATTAATTTAAACAGATAAATGTAATCATGCAAATACGACAAGCTGAGGTATTAAAATTGATAATAAGCATTTCTATCTAATCGTAGGTTGGAAATATTTTTACAACTAAACTCACCGAAAGATACAGCTGCACAAATAATTAAAGCTCAACGACAAAATGTACAAATAACAACTATACCATCATTTTGGTTACCACTCATAAAATGGATTAGGTAATTGCAATATTTACATACATATAATTATGTACTAATAATCTGATCTTTACAATTAGTATTTTGCAATATTTAGTATATCATAGTATTTGCATGGTATATTATATAATATTTATATGATTACATACACACGTATCTTGTGATATCAAATATTTTAAATGTAAATAAATATTTATAAAGTATAATATGGCAAAACTTTATATAGGATAAAAATGCACAGAAAAATAAATTAGAACATAACATCGCATTTTGTAATTTTTAATATTCTACATCAGTATATAATTAAAATATAGATAAATAAAACATTATAATTTTATTTTCAGGATTTTACCCAAAAATGCACAAACTGCTATAAATGATTTCGTTGATACTGGCGTCGAATCAGGAGAATAAATATAGAAAAATCTTGTACAGAGTGCGTCACCAAAATCCGGACAAATAAAACAATTTCTTTAAACAAAATGTTTTTCATAAAAAATTAAATATTATAAAAAATTCTTTTACATGGGGGATCCCTGTAGAGCACAATTATTCAATATATCCCCCATTAGCTTGAATGGCTCCATATAGTTAAAAATGAAAATTATTTACGAAATATTTTATATTTCACATCAAAATGTGCTAGAATAAAACATAAAATACCTCGTAATATAAGTTACTAATCTGTCCATAATTCTCTTTTAAGAGAATTTTATATGTTTAACTTTTATATGTTTGCTGTAAAAAACAAAAATTTACATAATAATGACATATTTACATTGTGTTGATTTCTTTCTCTTCTCCTATTACTAAAATAACAAACGTGTTTGAAGCAAAAAAAATAAGCTTCATATATAAAGAAAATAAAATACTTGACTTAGAATCAGTTGTTCCACCTTTTGATAAATTTTACCTGTTAAATAAATCTGGCAATTCGCGCATGTGATTGGGTAATCTTGCTTCACTCTGAGAAGCTGATTATTTTTTAGATTTGTTTGAAGAGAGTTTAAAGAATAATCAGTGTGATCGGAATTTTTTGTATTTATATAGAAATGTATTTACATACCTCTTCAAGATTTGACTTTTAAATGCAAGAATTTAATTAAATGCATTTAATTAAATGCGTAAAAATGCAAAAAAAACATTGATCATAAAAACATTGATGTATTGCTGTATTATTAGTTTTTGCTATGTTTTTGCTTCATTGTAGCCTAGTTGTTCTACATATTGCAATAGAGGAACATAGACAGCTACAATCAGATAAAAAACAAAATTTATTTTTTCTATTATTTTTATTCAAAGGAAATCAATATACAATGTTTGCAAATATATTGTTTTATATTGCGTCGCATATGACTCAATTTTTTAAATACGCTTGTATATCTAGCCCAAATAACATGCATATTACACAAGATATCTTAAAGATGTCTTTTAGACATACGACATTTAAAAAAAAATCTTATAAATATTTTATGCAACATAAATCTGGAAGGTTATCGCCATATTCAATCAATTAATTAAAATATTAATGAGAGAAATTTTTTATTAAAATTTCTCATAAAGAAATTACTATTATAACTTTGCTTATTACGACTAAGGCTGTGTTCCAAAATTTACTGCCAGTATTGAAAATATAATGCACATAAAAATTAGACTTTCGATACAATAAATTTTAGAACACAGCCTAAGCCAATAAGTGCAATAAGCGACACTAGCGTGTTCTTTTACGCGAGATCATGCGAGATTACAATTCACTTCATCAGTGCGAGGAACATACCCTCCTGATACAAAAAAAATATTGTGTGTTGACGGTTCATTTCCTGTTGTTTGTGTTGAATTTTTTAACATATTTGAATGTAATGTATTATAATGTTCAGGTTATGTTAAGAATTTTGTTTTAATATATTGAATATCAACATCAAAATATAGTTTATGAATAAGTGAATAAGTAACGTAAAAATAATGTGTTCTGAAACATAAATTTTAAGATGAATTAATAAAATACGTATTAATTTAATATATTATAAATATAATATATTATGTTAATTATACTAAAAATATATATCTCCACAGTTTACAAACTGTATCAGCAATAATAATTTAATTTTTGTAATAATTTTTTTACATAATATCTATTTTTTCTATTATAATATATTCATCTTATAAATTCTCTAATAGTGTAATAATACTATAGATTTGAACACTGAAATAATCCGCAAATCGTATAGCTTTTGTATAGAAAGTACCCGTAGAAATCCCAGAAGCAATATTCTAAAATATTAACAATAATCAAGAATTATTTATATTCAACATTAATCAATTAATTTAAAGTCAATTATTTTAAAAATATGTATTTAATAATAGCACTATGATAAATAATATAAATAATATAAATTAAATTAATATTATTTATACAAGCTATTAAAAAAAACAATTCAGCATTTATAGCAGTATGATAGACTTATACAGTATGGTAGATTGCACACTATACTGAATAAAAAAACTGTAATAAGTCGACCTTAAAGATCTTAAAGATTCATTCATTTATTATATAAACAAATTTATGTTAATATGATGAATGACTTATTTTCTATATTTAAAATGTTTTCACATGACCTCCTTTCCATGCTTAGCATATTCTTCTTATGAAGTTTTACAGAATTTTTTCTGCAGAACGTAGTTGTAAACGTTAAGGTAAACATCGCATGCGACGCGTAGAAAAAAGTAAGTCCATTCATAATGTTGATTTTCTAAAATATTTATATCTTAGAAATGGTTAAGATTTCAACCTACACTGTTAGAAATGTTCTTAAATTTGATTAAATTTTAATGTTTAGTTACACAATTTGAACTTAATTTTATGACATTACATTATAAATTTAATGTATTTATAACTAAAAAGTATATTTGTGTACATATACATTAACGTATTTTTCATAAATTTAATGTACACGTTCATTTTTTAAGTAATTACTGTAACTTAATTTTCAGTTGAATCATTCATTACTTTTAATTTCACAACTACGAGCTTCATTTACAGGAAGCTCGTTACATTTCTAACACTGTATGTTCACTAAGATTTTTTTACTCAGTGTAATATGTACCTATTTACCTGCATAAATGCTAAATAGATTTTTTTATGCGACGCTGCTTCGTATAATAGCATCGCATAGATGCAAATACGTTTTTTACAATTATAACACACGACGGTTGAATTTTATTCCAACTTGACGTAACTCTGCGTCTTAAGAATATTATTAATTTACTGAAGATGGCCAGATTGTGGTGTGAAACGTTTAATGTTTTTATTGTAATTTGTAATGCAAGAATAATTAAATGTCACAAACTATAACTTGTGCTGTGGTTCTTTATGCTTTTCTTTTCATATTTTTGTATATTTTACATTATTTTATATTATATAATATTAGGTGTTGGAATTAATTCGTAGCGTTTTACAAGTGATGGGAAGTACTTTCATTAATGTATTTTTTAATGCTCATGTGAAATAAATAACATTCTTTCATTAAAAAACGCTACGAATTAATTCCAACACCTAATACATATATACTTTTTATAATATACTATTATTTAAAAGATTTCATCGATGTACATGCCTATCCAGAAAATCAAAAAATTTAGAAAATATTTATAAAATATTTTTATTTTAACTACATTAAACTTTTAACATAATTTATCAATTGCTTTCCAAAAAATATATCGATTATTGTTTTTGCCTGTATCACTAACTATCAATTCCATTATTTGAGAATTAATTTCTGAAAAGAGTGGCACGCTCGCCGTGCCTGGCGCTCAACTGTCTTGTGATTACCTTATTGTCTTGTGCCGACCTTGAGAGCGGTCATGGGAAGACGCATTTCGGTCACGTTTCGTTTAATGCTACCCCTCATCCGATCGCTCACGAGAACTGTTTTGAAAGAGAATTAAATGAGGAAAGGAAAAAACTAGTAACTTATCAAAAAACATGCTATAAAAAATTAAAATTAATCTTTTTTTTCTCTGCATTTTCATGCATGCACTTAATAGAGCATTTTCCTTTTTTTATTCTCGCATTTAAAAGTCAAAACCTAAAGAAATTGTTTTTGTAAATACACAAATAGATAAAAATTTTAATTATGTAACATTTATATTTAGAACTAAACGTAAAAACAAGTCTAACATGTTTATGATGTACGCTATGTTACACGCAATAAAATATTATTTCAGTATTGTTTATAGAGTGTTAGACAAAAGACACGGACAGCTACTACGATAAGATAAAAAACAAAATTTATCTTTTTCATACTATAAATAAATATAATAGATTTAATTTTCTGTAATAAAAATATAAATAATAACAATAATTATATTAGGACTCTCGAATTTTAAACAATACAAAAAGATAAATATAATAGATTAATAAGAGTCAGCAACGATAAACGGCGCAATTATTTAGTGAACAATCAGATATTGGAATACTCAGATATTGGATTGATGTCTTCTTTATTTTAAACGTTTCAACTCTTTTTGGAGTCCTCCTCAACTACTTAACAACTTCATATTCATATAAATGAACAACTATATACATGTGTTTTGTTCGTTATATTTGCAAATTTGCCGTAATGTTTATTGTGTGACTCTTCAAGAATAATTCATATCTGAGTGACACGTCGTGACATGGACGTGTGTTCTAAAAATGTGTGATCTTTATATTAATTTGATTTTAATAATTCTACTTTTTACTTAGTGGCGCTTTGTATTCAAAGTAATTTAACATAAACGGTCTTGTTTCCAATCTTATTTATTTTTTAAGTTTTAATATGTTTAAGTAAATGTAAAACTTCAGTGCAATCCTTCATGTTCCGTGATGGTGAATCATTTGAATTGTTTACGCATATACGTAGGCTGCTGGAAAAGTTTCTGCAAACAATATGAAAAAAAAACATGTAAAATTTGATAAATGGCTTTATTGTTTTTCGAAGTATTCACCTTTAAGATCGATACATTTTTGCATACGTTCGAACTAATTTTCGAAGCATTTTTTCCTTTTAGGCTGTAATCTCAGAAATCAGTGTACGAAATGTTTCAATAGCTGCTTCAGGCGACTCAAATCGCTCACCACGAATCTTCTTTTTAATGTTTGAGAACAAAAAGAAATCATTAGATGATAAATCAGGTGAATACGGACAATGAGTCATCAATTCGACATTTTTACTGAATAAAAAATCAATGATTTGACGTGCTGTGTGACAGCTGGCGTTGTCATAATGCGACGATTTCGATTTGTTTTACGCAATTCATTTATGACTTCTGGCAAACAAATTGTTATATATCAATCAAGTTGTTGTATTTAATCCTTCGATCGTCTAAAGCCACGTTATCCGCTTGCCACATATCCGGTATAACTGAAGAAACAAGCAATCATTTGCTTAACAGCACTGCGTGAACAAACATGTTTCGTCACCAGTAATGATGTTGTAGATCAAATTTCACCGATCTCGGTTGAATTTCTTGAGCATTTCTTTGCTCCATTTAACACGAGTCTGTTTTTGAGCTTCGATCAAATTGTGTGGGATCCAATGACTGCAAAGTTTCCATACGCTCAAGTGATGCATGCAAAATCATATGTATTGCTTTCATGCAAAGGATGCCTGAATCTCGCGGCATGTTATATGCCGATCTCGTTCATTCATTTCACGCACAGCAACATTAATGGCATCACAGACATGGATGGATCTTCACGGAATTCGTCACAAAGAAAGGTACGTCCACGCTAGAATTCGACCAATTATAAACAGTCCTATTGGATGGTGCTTCAACTCCAAAAGCCAAATGAAGTCGATCGATGCATTGTTTCGGAATTAGATTACATTTGTAATCGTAAAAAATCATTGCCGCGAAATTTCCATTTTCTCACAAAATAACTTCTTTTAAAATACTATGCAAACAAAACTAGTTGGCTTGAGTAAAAACTGTCAACTGAATGATAGATTAAAAACGTCTAATTTTACGGATAGTAACAGAACGTTGGTGCCACTAGTATTAGATTGCAGAAACTTTTCCAGCAGCCTACGTACCACTTTGATAAGATTTGTTTTTTAAAAAAATGTCAGATTAACAACATGCATCTGTCAATTTGCAAGTGACTTAGGTATTCCGGACATATGAATTAATTATACTTGTATCATTCTTGTTGAAGAGAGCTCCAAAGAGAGTCGAAATATTTAAAATAAAGAAGACATCAATCCAATATCTGAGTATTGATTGTTTACTAAATAATTGCGCTGTTTATCGTTGCTGACTCTCATTAGCCTATTATATTTATCTTTTTGTATTGTTTAAAAATATAAATTATAAATCTAAAATTATTCTTCGAGAGAGAGATAAAAGCTTGATATTTTTTTTTAATTTTCAAGAAAACTTTTTTCACAGCACTATTACGTATATAATTATCTATAATTTACTTTTTTTTGAAAATTTTTTTATATAAAAACATATTAAATCAAATCCTTTCTCTCTTTCTTTCTTTTTTCTTAAATTTTATAAAACTTTTCTAGAAGAAGATGCAATATATATGTTGAGTACTCCGACCGGTAAGCTCTGTTTAGACACACTACTAGTGTTTGATAAGAACAATTCGTGGAAATCCGCCTAATTTTGTAGAATTTCGGGATGAAAATAGTCGGCCTTAAGTTAGAGCAAATCCTTGGCAAAATATGAAACTATCGTTCGAATAGTCTAACGAATATCACAAAAATATGTTATTCTCTTGTGGTTAATGAACAGTTTAACTATCAATGTGGAGCAATTCTATTTCATCGACTGGATCGATAATAAACAAAACTATTAAATAAGTAACTATACAAATGTCAAGAATAATCTTTATTACAATTTACTTAGCCTTCCTTATTTTAGCCGTCTTATATTGGATAATTGCATAATTTTTGTCTCTTTTATTGATAGAAAATAATCCGATTTGCCAACGTAAACAAGAGACCTTGGTTTATACAAGTTAAAAATCCTTAATATCAATAAAATTTGACAGCATAAGATATAAATTAAGAAAAAAGACAAGACTGTACAGATTACAAAAAATTTGATATTATAGTGTGTTCGAGATCAGTAATTCGAAAGAAAAGCAAGAATTCTTTCAGTCGACCGACATTAATTGTCATTGAACGCATGCATAAATTGAGCTCGTGATTTCATCTCGAGCATGATCTTAATCCTCATTAAAATCATCGAATTCGTCGTTCTTTGTTCTTTTTAAAAACAATTCGTTACACGCAAACAAGCTGTCGTTACCGGCAACGGACAATCGAAAGTTCTAGAACGATTCAATTCGCGCACGCGAGCGCCGCGCTCTAACGAATACGTCACGCGCTGTCACCAATCCCACGCACGGATTTTCTGCCGCGCATGACTGTTACGTTGAACGTCGCTAGAAAAGAATTCAAAGCGCCAATCAATTCTGTACACCTAATGCCACGTAATAATTACGATTGTGGCAAAATTTTATTGGATTTTTCCCAAAAGAGAAAGCTCAGGCCGAAAGCAATAAATGCTTCGATCTCGCCGTCCTCCTTCTTACTTCCAAAAAGTTTTTAGAGTTCTTAGAGTCATAATCTCGCTTCGTAAAATCGCCGTGCTAACCGTTTAGTGAAATCGCTATAAACCGAATCTTTCGAGAAGTGCCGAGAAAAATCGCCGAGATTTTCCATCACCGCGATTCCAAACTCAATTTGGAAAAGGTGACCGCATTTAATATTCTGTTAATCTAATCTTTAATTAATTATATCTTTTGACTTTGTAACTGAATATATTAAAGAAATTCTTTTGTTAAATTACAAAGAAACTGAGTTGATTTTACTGTCGTGCATCATACCAGCCGTGCGCTCTCACTCGAATTTTTCCGCGCGGTGCGCTCTCGCACATAGTGTATGGTAAAAGTTCTGGAATGGCTAATCTCAAAAAATATCAATTTATCTAAAAAAAATATTTAAAATAAAAGTAATAGAATTTTAAAAAGTAATCAGATAATGATATTAATTTGATTGATGATCTTGGAATGATCTTGGAAAGTTTTAAGGTCAACACAAAAATCTTAAATGGAACTTTCTATTTTTCATAGCACATCTTTATAGATCCAATGTTGAGACATTTCCAAAGCACTGCGGTAAACCTTTTCTTCATAAGAACTTTTCAAGTTATGGCATTTGAAAGTTATAGTACCACCGGCATTAGCATTAAATTTCTTGGAATCTATGATTTATACGGTCTTGCCTTTTTTCTTAATTTACGCATCTTATGCTGTCAACTTTTACTGATATTAAAGATTTTCACTAATTTGTTATAAACCGAGATGGTCTCTTGTGGGTATTAATCTTTTCCGTTGAATTTTTTATTCGCCACGGTATATAGTGTGTATATGTGTGTGTGTGTGTGTGTGTGTGTGTGCGCGCGCGTTATCCTCCCCATGTCTTATTCAAATGAAAAAACATACGATATGTTGCTAATTTTTGGTGTGTCGAGGTTCATTTGTTGGTGTTGAAAGATTATGGCGACAGCGTTTTCCTAATCGGATTCCTCACTCGCGAAAAATTTTTTGACACACACACGCACATATAAAAGATGTAAATCCGACCGGGCAACCTCCTTGCGGTATATCTTGGATGATGCTAATATCGGCGGGACTGTAACTTTTAATCTTCATAATTCGAGATTTATTTATTCAAAAGATACTTTATTATAGGGTTTTTGGAAAGCTCTTGACATTGGCTATTAGATTCTAGAATAAAAAGTAGAATGTTTCATTTTAAAAAATCGATGTGACCTTGATCTGACCTTGGCAAAGCCATCCAAGTTAAAATGATATGATCAATAAATAGATTTTTTTAAATCTCGCAACTTTCGTCTGAACATATTTTTGATTAGATTCTTATTCTGATAAATTCGGAGATAAAAAGGATGAACGCGTGATCTAAGACACCCTATATATATTATATATGTACATGCATATATATAATATTTGTAGTCATTCGAATTGCGCGCCGAATTGGTTTTTCGGACTTATAAACGCAATTAAATTATTGTAATCATATCACAAATTAAATTAAATGGACAAGCAAATTTTTAATAATTTGATACTCAATCCGGTAAGATATACTAGTAAGATGTTAATGTGTTGAAAAACTAAATAAATTTATTGCGAAAAATATTACCTTGACCAAGGTACGAAGTAATATTTGAGCGCTCCTTACTCTGATAAAGTGAATGAAGATTCACGAATTGTTGACCTGAATGAAAACACGGCGATAACTCGCAAATCTTCTGGTATTTTTAAAATTTTTCGTTTTGTTGTGTTATAGTTATATATGTTTAAGAAAAAAATAGTTGTTAACGCAGCAATAAAAAATATTTAAAACGTTTGTAGATCGAACACCAAACATTCAAACTGTGAAGAGTTTAGAGAAGTTGATTTATAAAATTGTGTATGTATGTATATGTGAAGATAAACTACGCTGGATATTATTTTAACGGCGATACTCGCAAACTTTTTGATATCTTTGAAGATAATATCCGTGAAAGTCTAAAAGATGTTATGTATTGAAAGTCTAAAAGTGTTTCAATTGTTCATTTGCAAAATTTTTGTCACACATAAATCGAATAGAAACAAAGGCGTTTAATGTTCAAGTGATAGCGGTAAAATTATTTTAACAATTTAAAATTTCATTTATCAGAATATCTTTCTACCCCACACGTTATTGTACAGCTATGAAATGTAATATATTATAAAAGGGACAGAAATTACGCAATGACTTAATGCAATATATATAAATAATATTCTGAGATATTAATAATAATAAAAATCATTTATATTCAAGATTAATGAATTAATTCGATGCCTGTTGTTTAAAAACTTTGTTTTCAATGGTATCAATAATGAATGTAAGTTATAAATATTATTTACAAATTTTTTATTGTATTATATAGAGTTAAAAAAACTATTCAGTATTTATATGATAGATAATACATATCATGCTGAATAAAAAAATTTTAGTGAACGTAGAATCGAAAATTCAACTATTATTGAGATATAAGCATTTTTTGCATCATAAATGATTTTCTGACTTCTATGCAAGATTGAGAAAGTTACCTTACAAATTACTTATAAGTTATTTTTCATGTTACTTGAAAATTAACATTATATATGTATTTGTTACAAAAATTGAGTACAAACAGTAATATAAAATTGAAGTAAATGATAAAATAAAATACTCAAACTTATTGTATTCAATTTGTATAACAAAAAGTAATTTATAATTAAGTAACTTTCTCAATCCTGCTTTTACGTATTACATGCGATGTTTACAAACTGTATTTTAAACATATTTATTATACTTGATTTACATACATCATGCTTTATAAGAAGATTTACGTACATCATGCTTTATAAGAAGATTTCACCGCCATCAGTTGTCATGGTGATTGCAGATCTATATATTTGATGACTATACAGTTTTAAAACTAGTTGCTAGTGAAATCTGTTACGAAGTAACAGAAATTGTACGGAAATTGAAGGAAGACATTCAGAAATTGGCAGGCATTCAGAGGATAGCAGTTTAGAAATAATAAACATCGCATACGTATAAGAAGCCCGTAAGTTATTTAAGATGTTAATATATAAAAATGTTTGTATTTCAGTAACGATTTTCGAGTTTTAAGATTTTTTCCTTACTGTTAGTATATGCTAAATATTATTAGGTATGTGTTATATAAATATTGAATATTTTTTTTTAAATACATCCTCTATGATGTAATATTTTTTTTATAACATTCTATTTCTTACACAATGTTGATGTTAGCAATAAACTGAAAACAAACAAGTTATATTGTATAATCATTTAATTATATGTCACAATTACAAAATATATACACATCATCGTATAACAATATAAAGTTTAGTAAAATATATAATTAACACGTATTTTCAACCGATATAAAATGTTCTTATTTTAAAAAATTGTTAATTTTTTAGGCAATCATGTTTCTAATAAAATATATCATGCTCTTAGCAGAGATTTTATTGCTTGTACTGAAAGTTCCATATTATATTTTTAACGATGTATACAGATTAATAAGACCAATAAAAAAAAAGAGCGTAGCTGATGAAATCGTTTTGGTACGTATAAAATCTTAATATATACACAGTTTATTAAAAAAATATGTATATTCTATGTGATTTACCTAAACTTTGTAATTTTTTCTAATTTTTTTCTGAAATTTTTTCCAAAATTGAATTCCAACAAATTAATATTTTCTTTAACAAATGTTTTCACATTTATCTTATCTATTACTATAAAAAATAATTTTTCCATTACTATAAATAATAAATATTATTTCAAAAAATGTCACGTAAATATAAATAGAAAGATTTATATTCTAGACTTGAAACTGAGACACTCTATTTAATACATTTGTTTACATTTACATTTGTTTAATAAAATACGTATTTTATTAAACAAAAGTTCATTATTTCATTTTAAAGCAAAATAAAAGTTTAAAATTATGCTATTTTAAACGAAAAGTTGTAATATGTAATAATTATAATTTAAATTGTATTTATATATTATCATAGATAACGGGTGCAGGTCATGGTATCGGAAAGGAATTAGCGATTGGTTATGCTTCATTAGGAGCAACAGTGGTATGTTGGGATATCGATGAAAAAAATAACAATGAAACAATGAACGATATTAAAAAAAAAGGAAACGACTCTGTGTATGCGTATCAGTAAGTTTATATAACAATGCTCCGTGGAACAAAAACTAGATCATAATATAAACGCCTATTAAATCATCAATTCTAATTAAAATCTGTGTGTTTTACAGATGTAATGTAGCAGATGTAAAAGAAGTTTTCAGCGTAGCCAAAAAGGTAAAAGAAGAAGTAGGTGACGTAACTATCTTAATTAACAATGCCGGCACAATGTGTATTAAATCTTTACTGAAACATAGTCCTGATGAAATTACACGTATCATAAATGTCAACGTGACAGCGCATTATTGGGTAAGTAATATATCAAGAGATATTAAAGTTACAAGACATAAAAAGTAACCGTTAATATAATTGACTTTATTTTTGGAAACAAATATATTGCCAGCTTGCTATATTTGTAAATAAAGTGTACTAAATGATTTAGATCAGTATATGATTAATGGCCGTAGCACAGATTCTTGCATAACGCATAATGCATAGTGCATGAAGGAATCAACCAATCGAAATTCTTCTTTTCGATGGAATGAGAGAAAAAAAAGATTCTGATTAGTTGATTTGCTTATGCGTTATGTATTATGCAAAAGTCTGCTACGGTTATTTAAGCTTCCGAAAATTACTATTTGCAAAGTAATATTATTTTCAGACATTGAAAGCATTCTTACCTAGTATGATCGAAAAGAATCACGGTCATATTGTGTCGGTTTCATCTATAGCAGCATTTTATAATTTTCATTATGGGACAATTTACTGTCCTACAAAATCCGCAGTTCAAGGTAATTCATTCCTTATTGAATGATTATAGGAAGGGAAAAATATGGACGGACATACACACACACACGCGCACGTACGCACGCACATTGTGCGGAAATGCAACCAACAAACTTCCAAAGATTGTTGTGGGGGCACCAAAAGAATCATTTTTTACAAATGAAGCTAGAATCGGAAGCATATTGTTACATCATTACGACTGACAGTGTTCGGAAAAAAGCATAAAAAAATCTTCATTTATTTGTAGACTTCAGTTTTATGTACTCCGAACAGTACTGTTGTGTACTGTTGTGTACTGTTGTCAAAACGCGTATTAGATTAAAGTCATCATTGAGGAAATAATAAAGTATTTTATTTCTAATTTTGTTCCTTTCTCAGTGCCAAACTTACTTTTCTTATGAGTTCCACCTAAGATCAAACTCATAAGGTCAATAAATAAATCTTTTTACATCCTACAACTTTTGTATAAAATAATTTTTTATAAAACTTATATTTTTTGAGATATTTCGAGGTTCGACTTTTTTCGAACATTCTGTCTGCCATAGCGATGTAACGATATGCTTCCGACCCTAGATCCATTTGCATAAAATTATTCTTTTGGTACCCCCGACAATTTCTGAAAGTTTGTCGCTTGAATTTCTGAACATCCTAGATACACACCTGGATACTGTTTATTGAAATAATTCTGGCTTTGTTTATTGAAATAATTCAGAGAGAGAGAGAGAGAGAGAGAGAGAGAGAGAGAAAGAGAGAGTAGCGCTTATTCATATAACATAACTACTTCTGGAACAAGTTTGTTAGTTATAGAATGATTGTACAATAGATAAAATATACATATATATATAGTACACATATAATTGACACATAATTTGAATAACACGTATGCGAAAATAAGAGAAAGTATGCTTTTCTAATATATTAATTATATCAACAGCAATTATGAATTCTGTATCGGATGAATTACGTACATTCAGTGACAGAAAGTCATCGATTAAATTTACAACCGTTTATCCATTCTTCGTACAGACCGGATTTATTAAAAACATATATTTTAGGTAATTTTACAACAATATACTATTGTAAACAATTTTTTTATATCATTCGTATCATGTGTCTTGTATCACGTGCGCAATCCATTTCTTTTATACATTTTTACATATATGTATTCATATACGACGAAAACAAATTTTTATTTTAATAAATCTTTATTGTAATAAGTGTAATAATAAAAAAATAAGTGCTTTTTATATGTTGTTAATAGTAATTAATTAATAACATGTTTGTGATCTGTACAAAATAAGATTAAATTTTATTTTATTTACCGATATAGATTTCCATGGTTAATACGAGAACTTTTACCGCAAGAAGTGGCTTTGTCAATAATTAATGCACAAAGGCAAAATTGTAAAAATCAAACTATACCTTCATACTGGTTATCTTTATATAATGCAGGAAGGTATGTATGAATCATGATACAAAAAAATTTTATCATAAATATAGGTACATAATGTATTTTAAAATATATAATATTTATATTATATAAAATATATATAATAATGAGCTACAGTACAGTTCATTGTAATATACAGAATTATATTATATTCAATATTACAATTTAATATTATTTAATTATTATTTTACATCTATGATAAAGATATTTTTTATTTCAGACATTTACCTAACATAGTAGAAAAATACATGCAAGATTTTTTATCATATTTTATCAATATCAAAACATACGATGTATATGTAATATATATATAAAATATATAAAATGTATAAGTTCTATATATATGTATAATATAATGCTGTTATAAGCCTAAATTAAAAACCTTAAAAATATATTCTGCTAATTTTCTAAAAAATTCGATTGTAAAATATCACTAGAAATTATATCAAGGCAATCGTATCCTCTTAATCCTACTTTTGCACCAGCAATGCAGCATGCAAATTTAATAGCCTGTTGTAGAACTGTTTCATTAATAAATTTTGCTCGATTATACTTCCCCGAAGTTCTTATATCTAAATTTTCCTTAACATCTCGTTTTGCAGTATTATTATCAGAGGCGTCCTTCATTTGATTATCATTCGTACAAGCTGCTTCTTCTTTATATTTGTGCATAAATTCAACTTTGCTTTTGTTCAAATAATACAGAGCAGCAGCATTAAATGTATCACCTGCACCTAAAGTATCGATTACCTTTTGAGGTGGGAAAGCTGGCGATTGTACTATTGAGCCGCATGATGTACGAGCGATTGCACCTTCCTCCGACCAAGCACAAACAATAGTTCCTCTAAAAGGAGATTAATCTCTTATATGCATAGGATAATATTATGTATTGACGAATCTTTTATATATTTATATATTTACAAATATTAAAGATTATTATTATTATTATTATTATTATTATTATTATTATTATTATTTGTATAATTATATTTACAAATAAAAAAAATGAGTATATTTCCTTACTTAGAATCTTGACCAATGTTATGTATCGCTTCGTTCATATTACTGAAACCCAGATACTCAGCAAATTCTTTTGCTATAAATGCTACGTCAACGTACGACAATAGATTCAATAACCCGGAACCTGATCTCGAACTTTCTAATTCTACACTAATTGTAATTGGCATGCGGTTTTTAGTGAGATCACAATTTAATGAATTATTATAATTATCTATATGCTGTATCATAAGTAGCACTACATCTATATGTCTTCCCTAAAAATAGGAAAAATTCAAATGCTTCATATAATTCTTCCTACATTATAAGACAAACCTCAAAATGAATCCAACTATATTCTTCTAAATTAAGTTGCTCGAAATTCTTTAATGTCAATTCGGGTAAACAATTATGATAAACAATTGTGCGAGATCCAGTGTCCAAACTCAATATAATACTTGAGACGGGACATCCAATACCATTTATCATAGGACAATGGGAATAGTCAATTTTATACTTGCGCAGATCGTTTTGCAAAAAATTAATATGTTCGTCTGTGCTCAAGCATGCCAGAAGCTCACATGGTTGTCCTATTAATGATAGTACAGTACAAGTATTAGATGCATTGCCTCCTCTTTGCCATCTGTAATTAGTAGATCTGAAAATTATATTTATAATAAAAAATTAGAAATGTCTAAATTAAAAATCCGTAAAAATTACATATTATAAGTTATCTTTTCAAACAATTTACGAATTGAAAGAATCGGAAAAATTAGAAAACTTTCACAAAACTTTAATAAATTAGTATGTTATTGATTTTATTTAAATTCTTTAAAATAAAACATAACGGTTAAAAATATGTAATATTTCTTAGGCAATGTGTTTATATATACAGGGTGTCCCGAAAGTTTTTACCAATTGCTTTTGTGTAGATAGAGCGGATTAATCTGAGTCGAAAAGTCCTCTACTATTTTGCAATTTTCGCAAATATATTATTAAAATTTAAGATATATTTTTTTCTCAGTGTGTGTACATACAAAAATATCTAAAGTTCAAGACTATTGATTTATATATGTTTCCGATAACAAAACTGTTGACATCGCAAATTAAATTCATCTATTACAGATTAATAATAGTTCAGTATTTGAATATTCAGTATTTGAATACCATTGAAATACCACTGCTCAGTCCACGTGCGATCAGAGATCCGATTATTACTATCAAGAATACGTTCCACTTGACGCTCGCAACGCCCATGAAATCGTTTCATCTTTATTATTTATTAAATATTATACAAGAACGAATAATGTTCACAAGCGTTGTGAACGCCAAAAGGAACACATTTCAATATAATCTTGTTTGAAATTATGTAAATATTTAAATATTAGATATCGTATATATTGATATCTGCCATTGATTGAAGATCGCGATCAACGAATTCACTGTCTTTCTTCACGCGGCAAATTCATTAAATTAAGACAAACATCTCAGTAATTGGACATATATCTATTTACATAAAACTTTATTTCTTCATATTATTATTATGGTCAGTGTTTATAGCGTGAAATTGTGGAGTCACATTCAAAAAGTTTAATATAGAAATTCGACTCAAGAAATCCAAGAATTGAATTAAAAAGCAATCATAAATTTTTAAAAATATCGTACATTGTCGATATTTGTGATAGCAGTATAACTTTTAGTTCTTTTAATTTGTATAAATAATAGAGATTCGCGAATGAATTTATCAATAGAAATTGCAGAAAAATAACAAATTTCGCAATTGTCACCATTTTATTTTCCCGTCCTCTACTCGAAATTTCCACATCCCACGAGCTGAGGCGAGTCAATTCGCCAAGCCTGATTTTTATTAATCTCATGTTTTTTTTTTAATATAATATAATAATTTTATTATAATATTCAAGAACAATTAAATAACGTAAAAAAAGTATGTGAGATTAATATAATAATAAATTTTATGTATATATTCGGACGTAAAATACATGTCTAGTTATTGACATATTTATCTTAACTCTAAAAAAATCAAAGTTGCATCATTAACCTTTGAGTGGAATCTTCTGAAGGATATTCCGTGCACACGTGAACGAAATCAAGGCAAACGCGTCCCACACACAAAATCTTCAACGTATGAACTTCCATGGACGATTCCTCATAGATGATCTGCTCGTCAGTAGATGTCATGTCTACAGTCAGAAATGTCGAAATATTTTCTTCCACACTCTTATCTGCGTAACTGATATGCACAGGGTCGGCAACTTATTTCTCCCGTGGGTGTGGAATTTTTGACTAATGAAAGGAGGGAGAAAGGTGGAGTAAAATGATAACCTTTCTTTATTCTTTATTTATTTTATGCTATTTGTTACCCGTCCCCTTTTTACAATTGCGAATTGCAATGCGCGCTCTGTCTAATAGTCGGTAAGGGATAAATCACATTCGAGTATTCCCCACTCGTTCAATTGTAAGAGAGGAATGTGTTCGACTGTGATTAGTCAATTCTTGCAGATAATAATGGCATACAGCACACAAATAATTATTATATAACGGTTACAATCAGTACAAATGATCCCTATAAAAGTTGAATTTCTGCTATGCGCGCAATTGTACTGCCACGAATATCGGTCGACATCTGCAAACATTTTAAAAAATTTACATATAATTTTTAATCCAACTCTTGGATTCCTTGGGTGTGGATTTCCACACTATTCTAAATTTTGAGTGTGGAGTGCTCCACGATTCTACACTACAGTTGCCGGGCCTGACTAGACTTCTTCTTTTTCATTTTTCTTAAGCAACCATTCCTATTAACGCAAGATACAAATTTTAAACATGATCTACAAGGTCAATGAATCATGACCTTACAATTTGACATTCTTTAAAAATTCATGAATTGATTGCTCAAGAATTCTTTAAAATATTTGTAGCATAATGTTGATCATATATTATAGAATAAATATTCTATTTGTGACGTCCCTTCAAATAGTCGCAGATAATTTTTATTTATTAGTATATATTACTTATCTCTAAACAGATTATATAGAATATAATTATTTATAATGCAGCAAATTAATGCAGCTTTTAAGATATTTATATTTAATTATTATATTCAATTATATATATATATTTTCGAAAAGTCAACTAATTGAAAACCTATAAAATAAAGAACGCTATCATATTAATTATATAATTTAATCAATTTAATAATGGAATTATACAGGGTGTTTCAAAATTCGCGCCCGCGAAGTACAAGACGTAATATTTTATGCTAAAACAAATAACTTTTTCCTTTAACGAAATTGCATCCGATAAATAATTTTTGTACTTATATGTTGATTTCAACCTGCTCTGCTGCAAAAATTATTTATCGGACGCAATTTTGTAAAGGAAAAAATTGTTTTTTGTGCTAAAACGAACAACTTTTTCCTGTAATAAAATTTATATTTGATAATATTTGATAAATAATTTTTGTGTTTACTCGTACAACTTCAACCTGCTTCGCTGCAAAACTTATCAGACACATTTTTTGCAAAAGGAATAAATTGTTTTTTTTTTAGCATAAAATATCACGTCTTGTACTTCGCGGGCGCGAATTTTGAAACACGCTGTATATAATAGCTTCAATTTTTAATTCTTGTCTACATAATATAGAGATTATTAAAAAAAATTTTCATCACGCGAATAAGTAGGTAGGAAGAAACGCAAAAACTCTGAATGTGCCTACATACTAATATGCGGGCAACTTCATGCATTAAGCAATTATAATTCCTTGATAATCCGTGTGCATACGCCTGTATATTGCAAACACATACTTATAAAATATATACGTATATATAATTATAAAATAGAGTAAAATCGTAAATAATATTGAAAATCTTGGAAATCGCAGGAGAATCGTATCATTACCATTGTGACAGTTAAAATGCCAAGATGGCGACAAGATCGAATTCGTAACGCATCGCGGAACACTTGCTGTTAATATCTCCAAATCACGTCATCACGATACATATTCGTACCGGATTGTTGAGGATATTGTACGCTCAAACGAGACTTGAGCTCGACTCGGTTGTCGTAGCTAATACCGCGTTGTCGTAAAGCCAGAGGAGAAAATCTCTGAGACATATGTGGCTCGAGATATATTCTTGGGCGTATAAATTCTGCGTTAGATTCTGCACGCGCGCGTCTCCTCGTACGATTACCGCTTTGAGTTTAACATAAATACAATGGATCCACGTTTGCATAGAAGATCCGAGGCTGAAAAGGGACCGAGCGATTTGGTCAGTGGACAGTTAACCTCAAAATTCCGTTTGTCTCGTTTGCTCGTCGACAACGACGCGCCCATTAATGGCGAAATAATGATTTTGTCGTATAAATACTTTTATGTCAAAAGAAAAGAACGATTACTTTCGCAATCCATACCTTTTTGATAAAAAATGTAGTATCCTCGATGACAAACTTTGTAAAATCAAAGAAAATGTTTTTTTTGCATCGCTTACGGAGTCAGTAAAAAATTGTTACTAACATTATAATATAAATGTATGGATGATTTCCATTTGGTGACACAAGTCGACACCAATATTCTGTCTTTATTGTTCATGAAATGCCAAAAAAGATAGAATGATGGTCGTGTCAACCACTTATGTCATTAAATAGAAAACGCCCTATATTTTTTATGAGAAGGAATTATTTCAATTATTTTATGAGATACCACTTTACTCTGCCATGAGCAAAAAAGAATTATGAAATTCACAGCCTTTTAATCTGATACAAAAATAATCTAAATTATTATATCCAATTACATATATTATATAATAATTGTGAAAAATTTTATTATTGAAACGATATAATTTTTCTTAATATCTTCTGTCCTCTTATATAGATTGTTGAGTGGTTAAATGAGGCTTCTATAAGCATCGCTGAGGACATTAAAATCACAAACATATGTAAAGTACAGGAACTTTTATTGAATAAGGAACCACATCTGTTAGACAGTTACTTAAATGACATTCTACAATTCTCTGTAGATAGAAGCTCTGAAGTTAGAAAAACCATTACAGGATTTATCGAAGAATCTGGGTTATTATCAACAATTATTTTTTTTATGATGCAATTTTGTTTTAGAGGAAGTATACATTCAATAACAATATATTTTATAACTGATTTTTTCAGAATAAAATATCCAGAGGTAATCCCTCGTACAGTTCAAATACTTCTTAGATTAGCGTCTGATGAAACATCGGTTGTAGCTAAACGTGCTCTTAGAGCTAGTGGCAGAATTCTCAGAGCTGCTCTCAAATGGATCGCTAGTGCTACTGTTGTTACGACAGATATGGAATTAGCATGGACACAGCTAAGTGCTCTTAAAGTTCAAATTATTAATATGATTGACAGTGACAATGACGGGTGAGCAGAATGATTAAAAATAATCGAAAATAATCTCTTCATTTGGAATGGTCCTAACGCTATTAAAATATTCTACATTTCAGAATAAGAACACAAGCTGTAAAGTTTCTTGAGGGTGTTATTTTAATACAGACATATCCAGATCCCGATAGTCCAAAGAAGCCCGATGATTTCTCTCTCGAGGATATTCCGTTAACATTGAAAATAGCTCGTAGACGAAAATTGGAGGAAGAAGCAAATCACGTTATGGATTTGTTGATTAAATTTCATGGATCTCCACATGTTAGCAGCGTCAATTTAATGACATGTATGGGATCTTTGGCGTTAATTGCCAAAATGAGGCCACAGTTTATGTCAAATGTAATTCAAGGTATATATATTTACTTATATATATATTTAATATACAATAATTTTTTTACATTCTCTGAAAGATTTAATAATTTATATCATAATGCATAGCATTACAAAGGTTGCAACATGATCTACCACCAACACTGTCTGATTCTCAAGTAACCAGTGTACAGAAGCAATTAAAACTCACACTTCTTGGATTGATGAAACATCCTGCTAGTATAGAGTATGCCTCAACTATTGCTAAACAGTTGACTCAACTTGGAGCAAAAGAGCAAGAAATTATTAAAGCTTATCCAAAACCAGAAGATGTCCGTCGGATAAAAAAACGTCAACAGGTATATATATATATATATGAATTTTTGAGTAAATACATTTTTGTTGTGCATATTATTTTTAAAGATTTGTTTATTAATTGAAGGAGATAGCTGCTACTGCTGCGAAACGAGTAAAAGTTGAAGTGATAATAGATGAAGCAGAAGTGGCTACTGTTCCTACGCCTAAATTACCAGACTTAATTGAACTTTCTGAAAGTTTTATTGCCGAAAGACTCAGTGTAGAAATTGCAACGGATTTGGTAATGGATAGTATGGTACGATACAAATTATATTTTATATTAATCTATCTCATAAAATAAACTTTAAATTATCAACATGTATTGAACGATATTTAACAGGCATGGGTTCCGGATACTATGACTACAATTTTCCAAAGGGAATATCAACCCACAGCAACTACTGATATTAATATACAACGTCAAACAATTGCTAAACTTCTAGCAACACAAATTAAACAGACTAAAGCAAAAAAGAACAAAAGAGATAAGGAAGAAGATGCCGTAATGGAAGACTTAATTAAAAATCCCACAATTAGTGTAGCTGAGGCAAAGCGGGAGCGTAAACGTGAAAAAGATCGGGAAAAAGAGAAAGAAGCAAAAGCATCATTAGAGGCTCATGAGAAATCACTTGCAAAACCCAGAAATCGTATGAAAGCGTTGAAATTAGTCGAAGTGACAAAACCACTTCCGAAGGAAATTAAAGAACGGATGTTATTGATGGCAGTCAATAGGATATTACTTTCAGAAAAAACTGCAGTTTTTGGTGGTGTAGCTACTATAAGGTAACTATAACGGAGCATAAATTATTATACTGAAAGTTCTTAATATATGACACACACACACACATATTTATGTTGTATCTAATAGTTAATAGTTTATCTCTTTATACTATATATTACAGATCCAAGATTCTGACTACGCTAGCAGCCACTTTCAATCCTTACATTAAAGAAGCTGTTTTACGTTATATTACTGATGACATGCGAAATCGATTAGATTTAGCATTAGGTTGGCTATATGAAGAATATGCATTGCTACAAGGATTTCAAAGGCGGACTACGTTATGTACAAAACCACAAGAAGCTCCTCATCAGGCATATAATTTCTTATTGTGCACTTTAGTTTCAGCTATTGATTTGATTCAGGGCAAAGATCGTGATGCTTTGTTATCCAGGTAATATTAAATTTAGAAAAAGCATATATCCACGCGCGGAATGAAATATAAAAATATAAACATCTAATCACTAACTATTCACAAAATTTTTTCTTATAAAAGACTTTATTTGGAAGCACCATTAATAACAGAAGATGCTGTAGAGGCTTTAAAAATGGTATCATCTGACGAAACTAGAGGTCTTGCACCATTGCAACTTCTGAAAGAAATGGTAGTGCGTAGACCAACTAAACAACTGGTATTTTTAAATGTCTTATTGTGCCATACTGGACATGAAAACAATACAGTAAGATTAAAAATTATATAATGCTGTATAATTTAAAAATATCCTTTTAAAAATATGCATATTGATACTATATAAAGTAAAATGTTATAATACATTTTAATAAATAGATACGAGAAGCTGCAATACAATTAGTTTGTCAGTTATACAGCCGAGCAGAGTTAAGTAAACTAATCGAGGAATATGCAGTATTATATTTAGGCTTTTTACGCCTTCATAATCCCCCGGAGATTGTTTTCGGACAAGATAGAGGCAGACCGCAAATCGAGAGTCTGTGGACCGAATCAACTACACGTGCCTGCTTAGGATTGTATCTTGCTCTCCTCAGTGAACATCAAGATCTGATTCACGAGTAAGTGATATAAAATCATTTTCTTTTTTAATTATTAAATATACATATATATATCTGTATGAAAATCCTGTGTACTGTATATTGTATATTTAATAAATAACAGATTAGCTAGAGTATATACGTCAATGGGAGCAGATGTGAAACGTATTGTATTAAGACTGGTAGAAGGACCAGTGAGATCTTTAGGTATGGGTAGTCCACAACTCCTCGCACTTGTTGAAAACTGTCCAAAAGGATCTGAAACTTTAGTCACAAGGATCATACATATTCTTACAGAAAAATGTATGTTATTATTTAAAATATATATTTTTTTTAATCTGTATTTTGTCTATTGTTTTATATATTGTGATATTTGTGTATGCAGCTGCCCCAAGCGCAGAGTTAGTAGCCAGAGTACGCGAGTTATATCAGACTAGAGTTTCCGATGTCAGATTTTTAATACCTGTCCTGAATGGACTCACAAAGAAAGAAGTAATCGCCGCATTACCAAAATTAATCAAATTAAATCCTATTGTCGTAAAAGAGGTAAATAATGCATTAAAAATATTACTTTATTGCTGCCTTCTTAAGCATAATTAAAGCATAATAAATTTATTTTTTTCAGGTATTTAACAGGTTACTTGGGACACACAATAATGACAGTGGAGTTCCTCATACATCGCCTATTACTCCTGCAGAATTATTGATAGCTCTACATAGCATAGATCCAAGCAAGGCTGAATTAAAAACAGTCATTAAAGGTAATTTATTTTATGTGAAATTTGTTTGCTTTCCTTAAGAGAAAGTTTTATTGACATAAATTTTACGGAATTTTTTCTTTCGTATACAGCAACATCTCTTTGTTTCGCTGAGAAACAAGCGTACACGCAGGAAACAGTCGCCGTTGTGATGCAACATCTTATGGAAATGACACCTTTACCGACATTATTAATGCGTACAGTCATACAAAGCTTAGCCCTTTATCCCAGGTTAAGTGGATTTGTTATGAACATACTTCAACGACTGATTCTGAAACAAGTGTGGAAACAGCCGAAAGTGTGGGAAGGTTTCGTGAAGTGCTGCGAACGCACGCAGCCACAAAGTTTCGCCGTTATTTTACAATTACCACCGGCACAGTTGGCAGAGGCTCTTCGGATGGCGAGCAATTTACGTGCTCCTTTGCTGGCCCATGTTGAAGCTTTTGCCGAGAATCAGGTAATTTTGTAGCACATTTTAAAGTATATTTTTTAATATACTTTACACTTTAAATATGACCGAAAATTTCTTTATATTATTGATATAAATTAAGCGTGATCTTCATTATTCGATAAATAAATTAATAAATAAGATTATAAACTAAAAATATATATAAATATAATAAACCATTTTTTGAATGATTCTATCGCACATAGAATTTAATATCGTATATTTTTTTCTTTTTTGTTTCAGAAAGCACACATTCCGCAATCAATAATGGATGTTATACAGGGTAAAGTGCCCTGTGATATGCTCGATGAGTTTGATATTGTGAGTAAAGATGCCTGTATATAAAGGAATGATATTTTGACCCTATATCTTTATAATATAATTCTTTAAAATAAATACGCGGTATTTTCTCGAAAAAATATCTCTTCCATCAATTTCTTTCAGGCACCACGTGGTGATTATTCGAATGATCAAAAACCAGATACAATGGAAATTGATCTTTCGGAACCAGCCCCTCCCGGTTTAGATTAGCATAAAGTCATTCCAGTGTTAGGACCAAAAACATCGTTTACCGAGTATTTTAACATTGATAAATTTGCTTTGTAAATGTACAGTATTTTTTTGCATCGCTATATGCGACATTTAGTTATATATTTTGTTGGTAATAGTTTATATTTATATCTTCATTTGACGCTAAGTATTTCAATTGGCTGATATTTAGCGTTAAATATGTAAGTCAAAAAACTAAAATTACAAATTTAATTCAACGAAATCTAAACACAATTGAGATTCTCGATATACATAATTTTCTTTAATTAGTTTGACATTATATATTATCATTAGTTTTATAAATCTATTTTATTTTTGGATCTTCAATATAATCTAAATACATTTTTCGGTATCTAATATAACAGAATATGTAGATGCTATTTGCCTTCTCTCTCGTATTTAATATTTATATTTGTAATAATATTAAAATATACATATACTATCGATAATTTAATATTAAAAAATATATATTTCAAACAATTTTCTATGAATAACAATTTTCTTAATTTTGATTAGATTCTAGTTTTTATTTATATATACCTATATAAAGAAATAAGTTGTAGAATATCAATCGTGTCAGCTAAAATACATTTAATTTATATCTGTTAAATTTACTTCATATAAAATACATAAAATTTTAGGAAAAAGAAAATAGATATAACCTCAATTGTTTGGCTTAGCAGAAAATATTTCCTTTTATATTTAATGTGTCTCTTAAATTTTATATACAAATGCGCTCGTGAATGATTATTTCAGTCTGTATTTCTTTCTTGCCTGCTCAGATATTATAAATTGAACAGTTTTGTTTTATGATACGTATCTATTTGAAAATTGCGTTGAGTATTACCCAGAAATATAATTTAATCATTAATTGCGATAAAAGAATAAGTACATTATTTTTACGATTGAATTCATTATGTATGACTAAATTAGAAATCAGTCTTAATGTTACATATATGTATTACTGTTGATGCATAAAGACTAAATTACAAATCAGCTCAACATTACATATATGTCGTACATGTTAAAAGTTAAAATAATTATGCTTAAGTTTAAAAAATATAATGTGTATAAAATAGAATCGAGTGCACTTAACGTCTATCATATGAAAGTAATAAACAATTTTTTTCATGAACGTATATAATCTGCAATGTATAAAAAATAATAAAATATTTTTTGTTACATAAATTCTCATATTTGTTGCATGCTTTCACTTAAAAAATAAGTAAAGTATACATTATAAAAAACAATTTTATAAATATAAAAAATATTAGAAAACATATTTCGCTGAGAAATTATGCAGCAAGAATTTTAAGATTGATAATCATTAAAAACCATTATATCTTGAGAATTAAATACACTCGTGATTTGCACATACATTGTAGTAATAAAATATATATACATATATATATACATATATATATATGTATATATATGTTTATATATATATATATATATGTTTATATTAACATTACGCAAAGTCAACTCCAGTATCTAACAAATCGCGTAACATAAAAGATGCCTTTTTTGGAAGAATCCTAAAAACGTAAGAAACTTATATTAGATCATTCCTCTTGTGTATACAAATAGAGACGTATATAAGTAGTGAATTTACCTAAGTATATGTCCAAGATAAAGCAAATATCCTGGTACACTAAACTCCGCGTAGTTTCGGCGAACACCATCTAAAATTTGTCTAGCAGCTTCTACGGCAGGCATTGTACCAAAGTAACTCGGTATTCTGCAAAATGTGTTTTTCAGAAATTAGAATAATTCAAAACCGTCGCATAGATGATAATAAAAACTAACATATAAGAAAAAAATTAAATGTATAGTTTACAAATATTGAACACCTAAAACGTATGTCTTTTGCAACTTCCGTTCCAACGATAAAGGGATAAACGTGAACCAATGAAACGATGATGTTGCTATTTGAATGTCTTAATTCCATATGCAAGGATTCTGCTAATCCTTGGACAGCAAATTGTGCAGTAGATAAGGGAACCCGGGTTCCTCGACCACTGGATCCATTAGAAAGACCAGCAACGGATGAAAGAATCGTAATGTGGCCTTTATCAGCTTGTCGCATACATGGCAAAACTGAATCCAACAACTACGAAAGAAAGGACATTGATTATACCAAGATTTTTATATCAAGATACACGATTAAAGTATTACTCACCCAAAAATAACTGATGACTGATAAGTCCATAGTGTCTCTTACTTCTGACGATTCTTGTATTAATGTACGTGGGCTGGGCAAACCACAACAATGGAAAAGCATTGTAATGTTTCCAAATTCGATCTTAATAAGATTCACAATTTGAGCAACCTAATATCGACATATTAATAACATATCAGAGACTATGATTTATGTTTATTATAAGAAGAGAAATGCAGGTGTTTGAACA
This sequence comes from Acromyrmex echinatior, assembly GCF_000204515.1. Next base: position 578,125 of record NW_011626573.1, read on the forward strand.
TACTGCATCTTTATTTCTCACGTCGCACTGATAGCTTTTACATATTCCATGTAACTGTTGAGCACGTTCCACAGTAGCAGTGCAAGATGCTGCATTAATGTCTACACAAGCAACTACGACACCAAATTGACACAGCTGTAGAGCAAGTTCCTTGCCTATCCCACGTCCTGCACCTACGACCTAAATTATGATGTTCCTTTGTAATGTGAAAAGGTTTGCATTGACAAGAAGTAGATGGTAACAATATTACCATAGCCACTTCATAGTTGAGATTTTTCAATGGTGGTGGTCTAAACATTCTATAGGCAGCGATCAGGATTGTGTAGCACACTCCGATGATGAATATCACGAGATCCAATCCTAAGATGCACAACGAATATATCCGCAGCAGCATCTCTGGTGGCTGAATATTTCCTAGTTTGACCTGCAACAGAACACAACAGAGATTGCATAACACATGGAATGTCTCGTCACGTCGTATGATTATTTGATGATAAATCTCGACTCAGTAATTCAGCTAATGTAATTTTTGTGTCAACAGTACAAATTATTCAAGATCACTGTCGTACGTACCATTCTCTTAAAATTATTTAGAAATCGTGAACGTGTGTGAATTTAAACGGCTAAAGAACCCGCGACAGCGTACCTTATTTCAATTTTCAAGCGATATATATGTTTGTCGATAACACGTGTCGCGTCACCGCCGGCCGGCCAGGACGCAATCTCTCGCACCAGCGTTATCTGAATGCCCTAAATAAAAGTACTTGAGGGAAAAAAGTTACACGACTAAAATTAATCACTGGACTCGATACATAGCCGATTAGACCTCTTCATATACCATAACCATTGTTTAATTAGCATCTAAGCTAAACGCCTTCTCAACTAATCTGAACTTCTGAACTCTTCGCCCGGTTGCTACAGCCCTCTGAGGAAGCTTCAGCTAAGCGTGTTTAATTACTCTACAATTATCATGCGGATTATCACTGCGGCTTCACGTGGAACCCGAGCTCCCGATCGATCTCTCATTGATAAAACTGAATACGTCATCGACAATCACCAATAAAAATGTTCGATATTCGAACAGTATATATAAATGGAATTATCCGCTAATTAATTTTTTATTACAAACGCTCGTGAAATCAGGTAAATAATATCCGAAGAATTTGAAACATGAAATTTACATGCAAACGTGTTAATAAATCGAATTTTTAATTTTTCTTTTTATTTTATTCTTGTACTTAAAACAGGATAGACATATGATTAAATCTGGAAAGAAAGAGAAAAAATAATAAATGAAGTTAAGCTGCAGGCTGCAGCCTGGCTCGTGTTCAGATTCCCATCCGGGTGTTCTCTGGGTGTCATGTCCTTGTTTAACGTTCGGTAAATAACAAGGATAGAGTAATACTTGAGTGGCACTCGGGTGGGAAACTGAACATAGCCCTGCAGAAAATCTTTGTCAGTAATGTCAGTACATCGGCGCATGCGTAGATTGTAGGTTACATCTGATTTCGTAACAGAGTTTTTAGGATCCATCGTTTACTATTTTGTGAAAATTCAACAGCCATGTGGTATGAAATAATTCCATCGTTGGTGATAATAGGCATGGTACCCATAATACCTCAATGGACAACTTATTATCTAAATCAATTCTTTCTGGGGAATGTAAGTACACAAATGTTTTGTATGACATAACCTCTCTGTAAATTTGTAACAATTATTAATGTTAATACTTAACAAATTAAACATTTTATTTCTAAGAAATCCCTCTTTCATAGCAATTGGAACAATCCTTAAGGAACAATTTATCCTTGGGGTATAAATTTATGAGAAAAACAAGATATAAATAGGTAAGTAATAGTTTAAAACCTCTGAAATCTAATTGCAAATATGTTAATAACTTTCAAGCTAAAGGCACACTTCTTACTTTTAAATAAATTTGTATAAAAATAAAATTGTAATAATAAAATGTATTTAGCCAATAATAACGCTAAATTCATAAAATTCAAGAACTTATTGAATTAATATGTATTATATCTAAAATTATATATCTATGTATTTTGTATATCTTGATTCGGAAAATTCTAAAAAGATTAATTATTTCTTAAGGATTGTTCCGATTTTGTTATGAAAAAGAGGTTTTTTAGAAATAAATTGTTTAATTTGTTGGGCATTAACGTCAACAATTGTAGAATTTGATAGAATTCAGATGATTCAAATTATATAATTATTTATAATCTTTACAAAAATACTTTACTACATTTTAGTCTGATGCTATTTAAACAAGTTAAAATCATGAGAAAAAACTTTGGAAAAGATCGAAAGAATTTGTAATACAAATTCCTTTCCTGGTCCGCATGGAATTAAAATGTTACTTCTTCGACTTTTCTTTTCAGCCAATGCGTAGAGATTTGAGAAATGAGTGGGATCGCCATATGTTTACAAGAGATAGTCGTATAGATGGAGCCCCATGGAAAAACAGAGTAACTTAAATAAAAATAATCTTATAATTGACTCAATAATAATAAACAATAAATAACAAGAAGGGGCTAGTCAGATTTTTATGTATTTCAAATTCTTACAATATTTCGACCTTATTATTAGGTATTTGGCTTGTAATTCTTTCTTGTTATTTATTGTTTAGAGTAACTTAATATATTCATAAACTACAATATTTTATATGAATTTAAATGATTTTATTTATTCATATTTAATTACTTTTTTTATAGGGACTAGAGAATGTTCCTGATGATTAAAAGTACAAATATAATAAATAAATGATTGTAGCAATGTGGTATATAACAGATGATAGACAAGTTTTATCATTCAATTATAACTTACAATATAATGAAGTGTATACATGATATATATAAATATATTATACATTAATTATACTTACTTATATTATTTCTGATTTCTTAAATGTAAAGATGAAATTGTAGTTATAAAATCTAGTTGATAAATAATTTACTATCACTAGTAAAAATAAATAAAAAATTATGTAAGGTCTAAACATTGCTAAATTTTGTGTGTGTATGTATATTTTAAAAATTCAATATCTATAATCTACGTTTAATTTAACATCTACAAATTTAATTTGCGTTAAAAAAACCTTAGATAATAAAAAAATTCAAATTCAGATAAATCTATCAAATAAAATTTTATTTTTATATATAAACAGAAGCCTTAGATACACTTAGTTATCTATACGTGAATAGTTCATTGAATCGTAGTAATTAATTCTGGTAGCAAAGCAAACTTGCTAAATTAATGAATTGTAAAATTACACTCGTAAGAGGATATAGGTCGGATTACTTGCTTGCACGGATGTCTTACGGTTGGAGAAACTGGAATCAGCGGGGTAACATTATCTCGGTCCTGGAGTCTCGAGCACTCCTTAGCTAAGCGTTTCACGAATACACCATACATGTGCGCGGTATTGATAAGGTAAGGGCGGTAAATACTGAGTGGAAACTCCCCGAAGTCTTAAGTATGATATTTTCGGAAAATCAATAGCGGTATACTCGCGGTAATGCAACTTAGTCACTTTATCAAGTTAACGTGTAGTAGAGCTTTAGATAAATAATGGGTCATGCCGCTCCTATCGTATTTAGGACGTATGCCCTGTGTCAAACACTTGACGGATTTCAGCGAGATGTTTCAGAGATGCTGACGCGTAATTAATATTGACTCACGTCTGCATATCGCGTTTACTATACTCTCAACCGTGATAAGGTTTATTCACACATCACGAATACAATCGTTCGAATACGATTATCTGTATTTATACACTAACAATATCATTTGCCTGTGAATATTTTATCGAGAAATTTGTAAATTTAGTGTGTATATAAACTATCGCACAGTTTATATGACTTATAATTCTGAATAAAAAAAAGTTTCACGCTCTATTCGCTATTTATGAGTAATCACGTAGATAATGTTGACGAATTTAATAGATAACATTAGTAGGTTGTGCAAGCTATTTGTCTGATTAGATTGCATCAGTTTATTATTGAGGTTGTTTATTCCATTATTGTCTATAAAGCAAAATCTAAAACGTCATGACTGTGATTTAATGTTTCGTATATATAGATAAGTAATTGCTTCCTATATCTATCAAGAGATTGTTATTAATTTCTATATAGTGTTGTAACACTGTATTTATACTTTACTTATTATATTTAATTTATATTTTCGTCACGACGTTTTGTTTATAATTAAAGAGAAACTCTTTGTAAGACAGAATACAACCTAAGTATACTAAGTGTACACATATCGATTGTAACTTTTTTTATGTTCGGAAATGTTTCCTATTTTGAACCTGGTTATCAGTTTTCAATTTTGAACTTAGCAAAAAATTAGAAAAAAATTTCAAAATTTAAGTAGACCGGGTCTAGTTACTTTATATATATGTATATAGACATATATATATATATATATATATATATACATACACATCACTCGTCTTAATTACAAAAGTATTTAATGTTGAAAATTAGAACATTAGTTTCTCATTAAATTTTTGCAAAAAGCCCAGCCACAGATTCGTCAAAGGATGCACCATTAAAACGGGAGAGCACATCTGATGCTCTTCTCGTTTTACTATGGAGTCTAAGTCATTCCCTCGAGAGTTAGGTACTTCCGGGATCCTATTTCTGTGGTGAGCAGTTTCTAAAAGAAGTCGTTAAGAAATTTTTACTTCAAAGCAACACGCCTCAGCCACGTAAGCGAGTCGATTAAAAACTTTCCAACTTAAAATCGCATGAAAAAGTTATATACGTATCTTTCCTTTTTGCTTCGAACACGCGACATTACATTTGCATTGTGAATTGCAATGTGCGTGTATATATATATATATATATATATATGTATAAGGTAATAAGCTTAAACGTGGGTTTTTGTACGATAAACACGTGGGTGACGACGATACGTCTCTCGATATCCACTATTTGAGCAACAAGTGCGCCAAAGGAGGAGTTTCTGGGAAGTACGTTACTCTTCGTGCGATAAACTTTGACACTTGGGGCCGTTAGATTAACGGGGAATAATCACTGTCAAGAGCAAAAATAGCAAATATTAATAAAGCAACAGCTCCGATAGAACTCAGCTCCAATAGAACACAAAATGTTTTCGTAAACGAATACATTTTAGTGTTGATACAAATAATCTTATCTCTCTTTTGAGGGATATTCCTCATATCATATATATTATCATATCATTGTAAAAGGCCAGCTAAAAAAAATTAAGCTTCAGAAAAGAGGAAAGCTATTTTTTAATTTGATAGAAAATTATTGTATCAACACTAAAATGTATTCGTGTTCTATTAGCTGTTGCTTTATCAATGTGCTTATCGATAAAAAGAATGTATTCTTACCCAGATAACATATGCGTGTTGTATAATAAGATACCTAAAAGATGTCTTTTAGATACAAGACATCTAAAAGACATTCTTTTAGATATTTTATGTTACATAAATGTTATGGGTTAACATCATCAAATATGTTATGTTATTTTTCGTTTCGCAATCCTTAAAAAGAATCCTTCTCTCTTTTTTAGTAGTGACAAATATTTTTAAATCATCCTTTGTGAGTCGTAATGATTTTGACGAATTTTTATTTTTACTTAAAACACAAGATTTTTATATTTTTAAATATCATTACATTTTACAATTTTCGTAAATTAGAAAGTGGTATTGGCCAGAAATATTTAAAAAGAAATATGTTTATTAATTATACATTTTAAATTACAAATTTTTATTTTTTATTTTTGACATATGAAAACTTTACATTTATAAAAGAGATCAGCTTTTTCAAAATTGATACAATAAAATGCACAATAACTTATAAACAAAATTGCTTCTAAATCTTTCAGTATGGAGAGATCTCTCATGTATAGATAAACTTACCAATGATTTAATAAGTATTGCCACACGCGTCTAATATCTTAAACATTTTCCTTGTTCCATACTATAATCATTGTTCAAAATCTTTCTCTGCTTAATACTCGAGCATAAGTAAATGATAATAAAAAATTATACTTTTCTAATTGTGTTACTTTCGACAAACAAAGTTGGAGGAAATTATTACACATTAATAATTCATTGTAGAGAGAAAGAGAAAGCGAAGACAAAAAGCTAAATAAAAAATATGTATAGTATAATCATTTTTAATTAATATTATTGCCACCGATTTGATTCATTTCAGCAATCAAGATACATAAAAGACATTTGTCAAAAACACTTATATATAAGTATATATATAACTACGTGATATTGACGTATGTGTGTGTGTGTATGTGTGTGTGTATACACGTGTGTATATATATATATATATATATACATATACATATATATAACTACTTATACATATAAAACTACGTGATATTGACGACCGACGAGATTTAATAAACCGCATCGCGTCGAGCGCGAAGAAAATCTTGGCGCGAGATCGACCGACCGGATCTCTTCAGGATGACAGATTAAGAATTAATATCTCAAGAGTAGCCGGTGCCGCGAGGAATATTACCTTAGGTACTAAGGCGCGCGCACACGCGGAATGAAAATTCTCCGCTTGTCAGACTGCCAGAGAAAGAAATATCCGGAGGGAGGGCAGCTTCCCGGTGCCGACAGGGAATTCTTATTTCCTTTTCTCCTCCTCCTCCTCTCCTCTTTCTCGCTCCGCCGCGTAAAACACATTTTGCTATCCATTTTAACCCCGGTGTATTCAATATATACACTACTTCCAAGTCAAAGACGCTTCCTGAAATTCACGCGACACGCAAGAAAAAAGAATTTCAAATGTATGAAACGATGACGGTCCTTGTTCTTCCCCTTTTTTATTCCGGATCCTCCGAAAATGTACAGATTTGGTACAGATGCACCAAATGGATAAACAAAGGATGCCATTTAGTGACACAAGTGGATACAAACGTCATTGGAAAATATATGATAACGAGCAACAATGGCAATCGGAGATTGTAGCAACTTTCGGACATCTTAAGTCAGGAGCCAAAAGATGTAGATTCTGTAATGACGAAAAAGATTATTATAGAAGACTAAGATTTTCTAAAATTTTCACATTTCAGAATCAACAATAAACTCTTTACGGATAAAGTTTGGTTTTCTTGTTGTACGCGAACCTAAAATTAAGAAAACGTGATGATATCTGTCTCTTTTCACTGTTTATAATGTCAAATTATATCCAATTTGAGTTATTTTTAATTATTTCTGTAGGTCGCCACTGCTTCTATTCAATATGTCATTAATTTAACTAAAATAATGAAATTAAACTATTTAATTTACAAAATATATTAAATTTGATTTCAATTTAATTTATTATTTACTAACTAAGTTCATGTATTAATTTGGACATTGTTTACGTTGAAACAAACCATAGAAATGGTAAATAAAAATCGATTTATATTTAGACACATGAAAGTTAAAACTAAGAAAGTGTTATTTACCTCAAATGATTGAATTATCATTGCTTGCTGATATTTAATAGTATTCAACTTTGTAATTCTACATTTCCGTATAATTTTTTTTTTTTTTTTTTCATGTATATTACAGGTCACAAGTTCATTTCGAGCCTTTCACGAATATATAGGGAAATTACTGACGGTAGGCCGACTGAACGGAAATCGATCGACGACTGGTGATTAATATAAAATTTGCAATTTACAGTTTATTAACGCGAGCGACTCAAAAAAAAGTGACGCGATAATTGCGCAGGTGTTTTTTTTTTCCATCTAACGCGAGTCGTATCGAACAACGCCGCGGGTAATTTCCGCGCTATCGCGTTCGATGGGGATATTTAATCAAGTAGCGAGATTGATATTAAACACGTACATACGGGAGAGTAATATGTCGTAATACGCGGCGCGAGGAAGATGCACCACGACTGTGTAAACCGTAAATAAATTACGTTTCGCAATTATACAAAGGGCGTCGCGACCTCGTATCGACCTTCCACGAACTCCTCGTTATTGGCTCGTAAAAGGAAACCCCTTCCTTCCCGAAAAACATTAAAGTCAGCAGGGAACGAGTAGTAAAGCCAACGTATCCCTCCAAAAAGGATGTATTATTCATGCCTCTGCGCGAAACCCTCTAAGGAAAGTCCCTGTAGAAGCGTTCCTATTTCGGCTCGTCATATACCCAAGAATATATGATCTTCGAACAAGTATGGGGAAAAAAGAAATAGTAAAGTATCGTCACGATGATCGAATATCACCCGTGATCGATTGTCCTTAACAGAAAGTTGTGCTCATATATTAATGTCAAGTATTTTGATGGATGTAACAGAATCGTAAACAAACGCATTTCCGCTAATAAACCTTGTAAAAGCGCGTAATCAAACAGCACTATAATTAGCTAACTAATTACATTAACTGGTTACTTGTATTAACGTCAAGTGTTATGATGCATAATAAATTTTGCGTAAACAATTGAAGTACCTACATTAATATATTGTACATACATTTTAAAAGGAAATAGAGTCCTTAATGTGTAATGATATTATTAATGATAATTTAATTATTGTTATTGAATATAATGATGACAATATCAATTATTATTCGATTTTATTCGATGAATGTTCGCACATTGGGAGAATCGCAATAGCGATATTTAGTCACAATATCTTAATCGCGATGCAGATTTCGGTTTAAATTCGTACGAAAGGAGATCGATCTTGCTAATTTTATAAGAGTGACGCAATGTAATTTAATTATTAAAATTCGTTACTTTTTTAATCATACTTTCTGTACAAGTCTGTTTGTTTATATAAATAACGTCACATCGAACATATATACATCAGTATTTTGCATAATTATTATTAACGACGTAATAAAATATGATGACTTACGGCAACACTACGACTTTCAACAACGGCTCGCAGGGAAAGCTGCAGCAGTAAATCCTGCTTCCATTTGTACTTTATAAATCATGGAAGAATGTATCGTACCTGAATAAAATCGACAGAGCGGTCGCGATACACGGCATTAATCTTGGATCGCGATAAGCGATGTCACCTAGCGACTTAGAGCGTGACGTCATGACGCACTTTCCGGCGTCGGTTTTATTTTATTTTATTTTTTTCGTCGAAAATCGAGATTTCTCTAAATCTCAAGAGAGCCGTGTCTCAATCGTCATTACGAATTTCTATCCCGGGAAATGGACTTATCGATTCGCGCGTGGTTCATCTGCTCGCACGAACGGCGCAACATCGACATCTCTCTAATCGTCCGTCTCTTGAAAAATCTATAAACAGAGTAAATTTTTTATTTATCAATCAGGAACAGTCCCGAGTCCGGCTTTCATTATTCCGGCCCTTTAAATTCTTTAAATCCTCTCGCATTATCAACTTTCGAAGCATCACGTCGATAAAAAGTGTCCTGATATTGTAATATTATTAGCATCCTTCGACGACGGTCGTATCGCACACCATCCAGACTCTCTCTCTTTTGAGACGGTTACTCTACCGCCCATTTGGAGGATTAATTACATGTCGCTTCCCCACGAGAGCTATCTTGTGGTGCCGAGGTAGCTTCATTGCCAATTCCAATTCGAGAAAATCGTGGAAAGTCCGGTATACACTGTGCAAAGTTGCTGCCGATCCGCTTCCTCCGACTTGCCGCGCCAGTCCTTTACGCCCGTCGTTACTTTCCAACGCAAACGATCGCCTATATCCCTTTTAGCGTCGACGATGTAATCCGCATGAGCGGATAAAAATTAAATGAAACGGCAGCGAAAAAATTAATTTGATATTATACGTTATCCGCAACCGCTAGACACCCGAAAGGCAATTCTCATCGCGATGCGACATTTTGCCACGCGAGGAGTGCCAGGGCACGAAATAGTTGGACGTTTGTTTGAAGTTTATCCAAAAGGTAATTCATTTCAACTGCCTTTTTTTATCCGCAGGTGATCGCTTTTTGTTTCTAGCAGCGTCATAAATCACCACGCAATGTGAAACGTTAAATAAAAAGCCGTCTCTTGCATTCTGAGCTCTGTTGGAAATGCAATAATGTCTGGATTATAACAGTGGGTAGTGAAGAGAACAACGGAAGGATAAAAGCGCTTGTTAGTTATAACTCACAAAAGCAATATAACGTATATATACATTATGTTAATGTTAGAGTGTATATGTACTTGCATATTGCAAACAAAGTGACATTTTATAGAAATTTAATGTTCTGTTATTTGATAAAAATTTTCTTAAATAATATAATATGGGATTATGAATCACTCAAAGTTATTATGTGAGTAAAACTATTTTTATCAACAATCTAAATTTTGTACAGACATTTCGACCTCTATCGGATCATTTTTTTCAATGTTAAATAATAAATTTAAAAATGTTATTACCGGTAACTACGCAAGATGTTCACAAATTAAAATATAAAAAGCGCATGTTGTACTTGCATGTTGACAAGAGGAATTACAGTAGGAAACGGTCTAAATACAAACAACTTCGGAACTTGATGTTAGTCTAATTTACATAAGTCACATAATAATCATATGAGGTCTATTATACCGTGAATTTTTTCTCAAATATACAATAGGTTGATATAGTGTAAAAATTTAATGTAAAATAGTAATGTATACATGCTTCATGTTCCTTTTACAACTGCTGATTAAAGTTAGATCCAAATTAATTGAAAAAATTGAGTACTAAATGCAATTATAAAATTTAGCGATATCACAAAGATTCTTAAAACTGTAGAATTCTGAGATGTAATGCCAGAACATTAATACTGAATTTTAAACGTTATTCTTTATTTAATTAAAAAAATTTTCTTGTTTAAATTGGCGTGGCCCTGTTCATCGATTATTCTGTTTATATTGTCCTCCCTATTTTATACAGAGATAAAAGACATTTTCACTATTAATATACACTGAAAGAAAAGATTGGTTACTTACTGTAACAATTTAAATAATAAAATATATAGCATTTGTAAAATATATAGCAAAATGCATAGCATTTTTATATGGCTACAGCAACTTTTTGGTTGTAACAGCAAATTTTTAGTTGTGTTAGCCTATCGAAATCATATACTGACGTTGCAGATAACGCAACTAAAAATTTGCTGTTACAATCAAAAACTCGTTGTTGCAGCCATATAAAAATATTATATATTACTATCATATTTTACTATCTAAATTGTTGCAGCGACCAATATTTTTTTCAGTGTATATGTATATGTGTGTGCATATGATTTGTAATTAATTATAATTCATAAACATTTCGTCCTTTCTGACAAAATAATAGCTAATTATCAGAAAAAAATAATTATTTCATGATTTTTATATATTCTTTTATTTTCATATATTCTCTTTCTATAATATACGCATGTAAATATACTGCAAATTTATATTCATATAATAAAGTACGGTACAAATTTATTTTAATTAAATTTTACGCGAGACATTTTTCGATTATGTGAAAATCAATTTATTTGCTTTTTTTTTTCCGTAATTTCCGTTCTCCTCAATTTTAAATTCGCATGAAAACATTTTAAAAATCGCTCTGAAATATTTTCTTGCGAATTTATAGAAGGAGAGTACTCAGGATGCAAGAAGCGAATGGACCATCCTGCACCTAACATTCCGTTGTTAAAACCAAATAGGAAAACAATCGAGGTTAACGATGGAATGATTGCTCTTAAAATAAGTAACAATTTTTGCGTAACGAGGCAAAACAAGTGGATAATTTATCCAGAGTCTGTTTGCCCTGATGGGTCTCCAAGCCGTGGCATCTCTCTTTTTTTTTCTTTTCTTTTTTTCTAGCTAACTTTCAATTTGCGGGCACGAAAGTGAGTACCGTGAATCTACATTCGCAGGATGGCGGTGCCATCTTTGAAATCCATTTTCACGGATAAATGAAAACTTGCTGAACTTACATCTCACGCCACTTTGCATACATCTGAAAAGTTTCGTGGAAAATTAAAATTTTCCCGCTAGCTTGACTACCGCCACGAAATTTCAATTGGCCTGTCAGAAACGTGAGTCCCGGCACCTGGATTTTAATTAATGTGGCAAATCAAGATCGCAGATAGATCCTTTAGATAGATCCTTTAAATTGTCCTACTGTTAGGCGATGTATAAGCGTATTATATTATCCGTTATGAATTTCGTACAAGATTTATGAAAACATTCCCGAAATTAATTGCTATATTAAATCGCGTATGACAGATATTATCGCCCGTGGAAATGATTCACACTCTGTCATTAATTATACAATAATTTGACGGTTTCCATAATAACGGGGGAACGAAATAAAACGCAAGTTATTAAAATTCTCTTGGAATTCACTTGAACTTGTTAGATGGAAATTTAACGTTTTTCTCAGTTTCAATTTCTGTCAGTCTTTAAGATTATATAACAGTTATGAACGTGAAACTTCTTTTCAACTTCATTTCACTGAAGATTCCCAATTTAAATTTATTTTTATCACTGTTGATGTATGTTTACAGAACACCCTATGCATATCATATCCCTATTTCAGGGAACAAAATAAACAAAAAACTGTTATGAATATAAATCCGCCCCATGGTTTTATGAACACTTCCGCTTCGAATTTCGTTTATTGCAGAATCGTTGTTGGCTGTCAACAACGGGGCAACAACGGCCCTGTATTACATTCGCAAAATCCATTCGTAAACATATCTCATTCAATATGCGTGGAAAAACGCTTGTGTATTGGACGGGCACGAAATTTGGGAACATTCTTTTATGATTTTCATTATGTTAGAATTAAGTCCACAGATTTATTCTGATCCAGGATATATATATATATATATATATATATATAATATATAATAACATCGAAATCACCTAAAACAAGGAGTAGTTCAAAATATATATAATTAAAAATAAATTAACAAAATGACACATTATTGGTTTAACTAATTACACAGGAAACGAATCATTTGCCACAGTGAATTGTGTAATAATTTATATAATGATTTCGCTCCCTCACTTCAAAAATGACACAAACAAAGAACACAATTTTCGAGTTATTAATTATTATCATGAATAAATTAAGTAAATATTACTCTATCAATAAAAAAGTGAACTTATAATTTAACTTTATAAAAAATCATCACAATTAAAAAAAGGATAATTTAAAAAAATCGTCAAAATCGTCACAAAAAGAGTGGTTTAAAATAGTGACTATTGCAATTCAAAAGGAATAGCTTTTTCAAAAGGATGACTAGTTATGAAACAAAAATGACATTCTTTTGTCAATATTATTTTATTAGTAACAGAAATAATTTTTGTCAAGTTGAAAAATCATTTTTTCTCTTTTCTATAAGAAATAAATTTAATTTTTCAAATTGTATCACTTTTGAAGCAAGGGAGCGATTTCTTTTCTAAACGTTTCAAATAATTTTCAGAAACCAACATTTATCTGTTAAAACTAATATTTATCTATTATTTATAGGATCATTCGGAGGTATCGCGTGAAAAGAATAAAATATTTTTCGCAATAAGTTTATTACAATTTTTTAAGATTAAATTTGAGAATAAAATATGAATAAATATTGAATAAAATATTTTTCGCAATAAGTTTATTACAATTTTTTAAGACTAAATTTGAGAAATTTGGGAGGATTATTAATATTTCATATTGATTGCGTTGAAAATCCGACAACCATATCAGCACGCAATTATAATTTCTGAAATTAATTCATTTAAATGAATATATAATACATAAAATAGTTCAACATCTTAATATTCAGACCGTACTGGCGTTTCATATTTAAAATAAGAATAAATCTCTATTATATATTTGTGTAACACAAGAGCCAGCGTGATATATCGAGGCGAAACGACCGATTCGATCAATTTCGTAACAAACTGCGTAGAAGACTTGTTTCGTGTCATTGTTCCCGAGAGTTTTCCGAGATACGAACAACTTTGAGAAACACTGTTCCAAACGACGCCGTGTCCCGCTGCCCCAACTCACATAAAACGCTCCTCCCTCGTGGCAGCCCTTCTACGCAGCTTACGTAGGAGCCCTCGGCTACCCTCGGCGCCCTTGGTGGTACGTTAGGCTCGTAGGGACGCGTAGCGTGGGCTAAGGGCTCGCCGGCCGAGCGTACCGTAACACCGTAACGTTCATAACGTGAGGGTGAAGAACGGCAGGAGCGCCGAGCGCCGGTCGTGTTGCGGCTGCGACGAGTCGCACAGTCGAGCGTGAGACTCGGTCGGAGTCAGCTGTGGCGTGTCGTACTTTCTTCTCGTTTCTTTCGTAAGTTTATCTTGCCGATCGCGTCGTTGTGGAATCCTCGTAGGATTCGGAGAGAGGGATTTAGGTGGAAAATCGCGATCTTTCATCTTTTACCCAACCTCAGCCGCGCGTATTTCGCAGAAAATCGCGAGAAAAAAGCGCGCGAGGCAAGAGAGAGAAAGAAAGAGAGAGAGAGAGAAAGAGTTCGGCGAAGCCACCGATCGAGGGCATTCGAGGGAGTCCCGATTCCACGAGCGGCGCTCGCAGTTGCACGCGAGACGCCGTCGAGGTAGCTTCGTACTCGAGCGAGATAACGTTTCTACGAGAAGTCTTTACGTGTTTACGTGGAAACTGATTTAATCGTCCCGTCAGTTTGGCGATTATAACGTACGTTGCGAAGCGGCAAGACGCTCGGTTGACAGCGGCAATTTTAACCTATCCAGAGATACAGCGTCGGTAGGTGTACGGCTGTGTGTACGTGTATATATGTTATGTTTACGTTTTTGTGATTATATTCTTATTTCATTCTGCTTGGAGTTTATTTTATGGTGACGCGCCGTCCGAGTGTTGATTTCGCGATTGCTCGATAACGGTTGCGGTCCGATTAACGCTCACAACGTTCGTGAACATTATTTGTCTTTGTTTGATAAACAATAAGGATGAAATGATTCTTGAAGCATTGTGAGCACGAATTGAACCGTGGCCGTTTAAGTTGCCGAGAAAGACGCGAGAAAATTGCTTTTGTGCGTGCTAACGAATTCTCCATTTTGAAGTTCGACGTGGACGATCTTCCGTAAACTTTACTTGACTGACGGCCGATTGGCTGTAATGGAGTCCTTATATCCGTTTCTAGTGTTTCTCTTATAATGTAGATTAATCTTGGTTGAACTTACTTTTTATCTTCTTCTAGTTCTGAGAATTAGAAAAAGATACTTGTGTAAATTGACCCGAGATTAAAAATAGGCTTGGTGTCCTTTCTATTAATGTAGACTAACTGTAAACTCCAGTTAATTCGTTCCGTCATTTTCTACTTATTTTTTATCCTTTTCTAATTATCTACTTTTCATTTTCTTCTAATTCTAAGAATTAAAAAGAAATAAAGTATTAAGAACAAGATAGATTAAACTGTTAGAATTAGAAGATAAAAGAATTAGAAAATTAAATAGTCCACGGTTGGTAGAGAAATGATTGGCCCATTTCTAGCACCGTGGATTAATTTTAATTTCGGATTAATTTACTTCTTATCTTTTTTTAATTTTTAGAACTAGAAGATAAAAATTAAATTAAAAACCGAGATTGAAATTAATCTACGTTAATAAAAATATAGAGACACTAGATTAGAAATCCGGCTCGAGAATATTGATAGTCTCTATCTTTTCGATCTCTTTTTATTTCTGTTTCATTTTCGACGAGTCGATCTTCCCGATCAATATAAAATAAATAAATATTAAAACGAGGCCAATACGAGAAGTCGATCGGAAACGTGACTCGATGGTTGATCTTGAAAATAAACTCGGTGACGTATTTTGAAAAAAAAAAAAATATCGGATACACACGTCGCGGAATACATCAAACGTGCATAATTTTCGCAATCTGTTCGAAGAGTAACTGCCGAATAGATCGATTTGCGATTATCGGCTTGGCCTGTCACCAAATTCGCAATTCATATCCACGTGCGAGCGGTCGATTTCTAATCGTAAACTTTCGATTCGCACCAGTGAATATCACGGGGAATCAATCGGCCGAGTTAACCGCCTGAAATTCGCGTCGAGACTCGCTCGATTACGAAAATTCGCGAGGAACTTCTTCGGGCGCTAACTTCTCGTTAACTTCATTCGAAAATTGCAGACGAAACCCGGAGTTTTTCAATTCCTTTTCGGATTCGAACACTGGTAAACTTAATTTTCTCGACTCTCTTCCTTTGAAAAACAAAATCTACTTCCTTTTTATCAAGGCCGAGAAAGAGAGAGTTTAAGCGAAGAAATTCAGCGACGAATCAAAAAGTTGTTGAATCACCTTTCAAAAAAAAAAAAAAAAAAGAATCAATTAATAATTGTCGTCGGTTTCTGTGAATGAATTGTCTGTAAAAACAGTTTTAAAGCTTGTCGCGAACTCGGCACGGTAAAATAGTTGTTTCTTTCGCTAATTTGTAGCAAGATTAAAATTCAAATCGTAAAAATGTCGTAGCGAGCGGGAAAGTAAAAAAAACTGTAGAAAGGACGCGCGTCGCTGTGCTCCGCCGGTTGAAAGACACTGGCCGAAACGAAACGAAACGAAACGAAACGCGCGCGGACCGCAACGCACAAGGGGGAATGTCCTTTTTTTACTACGCACCGCGTCTGTGCCCTTGAACAGGCTAAGGAAGAGGGAACTCGGCCGGCAATATATACGTGCGTTTATATACACATATACATATATATATATATATACACAGGACGATTCACCGTTCGTGGCGACTTCGTGGAAGCAGTGACGCAACTGTCGCTCCAGTCCGGAGTCCGGAGAACTGAGAAGAAGGAAAAGGCCGCGATGACGGTGTAAACGAGTAACGGCGCGGTTTCAAGTCAAGCTTCACCTTGCCAACTTCACCTCGCTTCTCATCCTTTTCGCGCGCTCCCCCCCCCCCCCCCCCCCCCCCCCCCTTACCGACGCGTGTGCGCGCGCGATATCGCGAGCGAACTCGTAATACGTACGTTACGATGGTGTGCGTGAGATCGCGCGTGCGGATCGTTCGCGAACTCAACGGCAGCCTGTAGCTCGTCTCCGGGAAGCTGGTGGTGGTACTCACGCGGCGTACGAGTGAAGAAGCCGGAAGAAAGAGATCTGTTTTCTTGAATCTATCTGAACTGACGATGCGGTCCTTTGGGAAGTCGTGGCGATGGACCATCAGTGAAATGGGTGAGTACGGAAAGCATTATCGTACAAAGACGACGTTCCTCGGAATGTTGGGTTTGGGTCGCGTCGCCACCATTTTTCGAAATGAATTTCGCATTGGAACGAACTACTGCCGGCTAGAAAACTTTGCATAGAAAACTTTGTTGTCGAGATTTAGTGTAACGGTAACATTTTTGCCGTTGAATTCTGCGCGTTTTGTGAATAAGTCTTGGAAACGTTTTAAATATGTTTGTATGTGAAAAGAATTTTGCAGAAGTATGAATTGAAAAGCTCAACTAGGTACAGATAGATTTGAAAATAATTTTGTGAGACTGTCTAAATACAATGATAATTATATGTAGGAAACTCGACATTTGCCGCGCAATGCTACAAATATTTTAGATATTCTAGCAACCAGCTTATTCTATAATCTATAATATAATTATTTTGATAGTTGAACAAAATTATTTTCACAGATCTGTATCTGTAGTTAAATTTTTATTTCGGTAAAATCATTTCTTTCCTTATATATGTATACATATTATTGTAAGATGAATTGATGTGTATGTAATTGAGACATAAGTCTAATTAGAAAAATTAAAGAACATATTTATATTATAACATATAATTAATTTAAGAATGTAACGTTTACTTGAAGAGAGATATTTATGATTTATTTCATTTGTGATTTGAATTACATTTCTCAGTATAAAGTTTAAATTAATATTTAGGATCTACTTGAATATTTTTCAAAAAGCTTAGGATCTATGATCAGTCCGATTTATATTGCTTATGAATACATAATAGCTATATATTTATATACATATGCATCTGCACACCTGCTTTGCAGACGTACGTCATAAATAATAAACAGGCGGATATACAGGTGTAAGTATGTACGATTTGAAAAGCAACGAATATTCTATTTGTCGTTACAAACTCCACTGTATGACAAAGAAGTAAGAACTGTATAAATGTATGTTTGCAAGTAAATTTGTAATTTATTTATGCATTATTAACTCACTTAGAGTGTTAAGAATTCCGCCGCGGAAAAAGTAGAATTCTGGAATTCATACGTCCTCCGTATTTTACGCATTCACAAGACTGATATTTAACTAAAAATCAACGAGAATGCACGAGTACTTAATTCAGAAAGAGAAACGCGTATCTCTCTCTCTCTCTCTCTTTAAAAGCGAATTGACGATAAGAGAGAAGTGTGCGCCTTCGTATAAGAAAAATGGCACGTGTACAACGTGTACAATTCACATGTGATTAAATGGAAACCCGGGATCCGCTGTCTGTCCACGTTGATAAATCGCATTTTCGGAATGAGAGCGGATCTCAAAAAGATGCTCCAAGACCGCAGAGCATTTCGCGATCGATGCACGCGGAGGACAATAAATAATACAATAGAAGAGCAACATGATATCCGGAAAATTGATTTTTTTTTTTTTGAGTTGTCCGGACAAAATGATAAAGCTGGAAATAATACTCTTTTCCTCGTACTCTTTTCCTGTCTTCCGTCTCTTTAAGTAACACTCTCCGTACAGAATTTTTCAGCGACTTACTCTCTTCGCGACGTTTCATTAATAAGATAAAATGGAGCGTCACGTAGATTCTTAAACGTTCCTTGTACCTCCTCGTGCACTGCTGAATTCCCTGCGTTGCGGAGACAGGGCGGTATCAAGATAGATAATTTCAACAAATGGATTTCGCACGACGTCACTTTAATGACATGCTTCCGTTAATAATTTCGTTGCGGAAACATTTTCGCTTCCCCACGTACGGCGGAGATGATAAACACATTTAATTTCGATCCCGGCGAAACTAGATGTTTCTGACAGACATGCCGGGTCTCTCTCATTCCGGAGGTACGAAATGCCTCGAATTGTTTCCACTGACGTAACGAGATTGCGTCAACCGTTGCGTGTACCTCGATCGCGAGCGCCAAGTCGATGGGAGCGCACGTAGATGACGTGCCCGCCGACTTGGGCCGAAGTTACGTTGTAATCTTCTTACACCGCGGAGAAACGTCGGAACTTGGACGCGTCGGTCGCGTCAATAAACCATTAGCACGAACGTAAACTAAAAGCCATACCTTACGGAAACTGCACGTCGCGTCGCGTCGCGTCGCGTCGCGTCGCGAAAGCAACTGTGCCGTTGAAAGCGCTTTTTCCTCTAATCCCGAATTTCGCCTGTTCGTGAGAGGAAAAATTTGTGTCTCGAGTTCTGAAACTGCTTCGTTATTTAGTGAGTCTTACAATCGGTGAGTAAGATCATATTTTGTTACGAAATATAATTCTTGACGTTATCCCTCAGATGAATCATTAGAGATAAAATTCATTATCTCTATTTTCTTAAAAAAAACTTGAGTTATCTTTTCTGTTGGTCGCCATTGGTCTTGAAAAAAATGTATCAAATTATGACTCAAATTTAATTTAATATTCATTAAGTACGTTTATTTATGTTGAGATATTGTATACTGAGAGAAAAATAGCCTAAATTTAAATAAATATTTATTTGAATACTGTCAACTAAATATTACTTACAATAAATAAATATTTACTTAATAATGAAGTGATTGTTAAATCAAATAAATATATATATTTAAATATTTATATTTAATAAATATTTAGTTGATATTATTTAAATAAATATTTATTGAAATTTGGGATATATATTTTTTCTTAGTATAATTACAGAAATAAATTGATTTAAATTTTGATACATATGGAAGTTAAAAATAACAAAGTGTTATTTAACTTGAGGGATTGGGTTGCTATTACTATTTTGATATCTAACAGTGAATAGATAAAATTAAGTTTTCATATCTGTCCCTTAATTGTTACCGCAAAGCGCGAAATCAAATGATCGAAACGTAAACTTATAACCGATCGACTTCTTTGCAAACTCGGCAATATTAATTTTATATGAAATAAATTGATTTGGGCTTATATATATAGAATTAACGATTTAATATTATAATAGTTGCCTTTGTCCTTAAAATACTTTGTACTCTATACATACATTTCACAAATTTAAGTTCATCAAAGTACTTTACTTTAGTAAAAAGTATAAGTTCACGAGAATACTATATAGAATTTTACGAGGAAAGATTACATCAAAAGCAACATTCTTAAAATGAGTTTAAATTGGCTTTACTATTCGTTCCTTTCATCCGTCATCTTAAGTAGTTCAATAATTAAGTCGTAAATTACTCAATGTTCTCTATAGTCGATTCTAATAAAATTGTTTCAGGAAATCCGGAAGTTAATTGAAGAATCATTTATGGTCGTAATGTTAATCCAGAATTTTTGTTGTCTTTTCGTAAACGTAAAATGATAAACATTTTCAGTTTTCAAAATGTAAAACAGTTGAAACGTCGCTAATGTGAAAGAATTCATAATTCATGATAATCAAAAAGTAAGAAAATTGTATTTATTTGTTTATTTATTTCTCTAAATAGCACTACTTACTACATAAATTCATCTAAAATGATATAAAATATATTGATTAAAAAATATATATATATTGAAAACTTTCAATATCACAAAACAAGCTATTGTAATAAAGCAAAATGACACGAGTCATTTTCAGTTTTATTTCATTTTCGCATTTCCGTACACATGCATGCGTTCAACCGTAACTAACTTGTATATCACGTATCACAGGAGTGAAAGAAATAGAAATTTGCATGTCAATACGATGTGAGGACGTGTAATTATTGCATGAAATCCTTATTAATTCTCGACAAATAACAGAGATATATTTCCAGCTATAATTCAAATATTATGTAAGTACGGTCTAATTATCTTTTTTTCTTTAAGATCTCTCTGAGATTCACATTTTCATCGTGAATTTATTTTTTGCTCTCAAATATAAACTTCAATTATTCGAAGAAAATGATGATAATATGTATTTTATTGCAAAGAATTAATTTTACGGGTTATTTATTAATATTTAATTATTATTTGATCGTTGAAAATACCTATTTACGTATATATTTCTATACATTTGTAAGTATATATATGTACATTCAACTATAAACGTCTATATATTCTACTGCCATTTTCAGAAAATGGTTAAAAGATTGTGATGGACTGGTGTCGCAAAATTGGTTATTTCAGTTGTTTGCCATAGAGAAAATTGAAAAAGTTACGCTCCGAGGCGGTGCAGCCATAAAATCGCACACGTTAAACGGAAATCGTGTGTGTTCACGACAATTCCTTTTCGCGAGTGAACGAATGTTATTTGAGTATTTCTTGCAAATACACACCTATGCACTTATAATTAAAAAATACATAATATACATGTGTGTGTATATATTTGTGTGTGTGTGTGTGTGTGTGTGTGTATTTCATTTTTTAATACGTATGCATATATTTTCACATAGATTTTCCGCCCAACCTTTCGTATCGCGCGCATCTCTGGGAACGATTCCTACATTCGCATTCGCGTAATTAGTAGATAATGCAGATAATGAATGATAATTAAATGGCATTTCGCGTTGCGTCACGGTTAAACGCGGCGATCCTTGTGCGTTGCCTAGTTCTGTGGAGAAGCGATCGTAAAACGGGACGAGAATTAATCGATACATTTCATTGTGGGTTTTCACGAGGGATTTAATGATTTTCTCTCACTTTTCATTTTCTCTCTATTTCTGCTTTTGTGCGAATTATTACTGCAATTCGATCCCTCGGAGCGAAAATGTGATAATTTACGTATAGTTCACAATTCGTAAATTCTGTATAATCGCGATATATCCTCAATTGTGACAATTTTGCAGTTGTAAATTCAAACTGACGTGACTTAGAAACGTCTGATATAATCCGTCGGGTTGGTATTGAACGTACTATTGAATATGATAATTTAATACTATATAGTAATAAGATAATGGTTCTGAATGAACCGGTTTTATGAGAAACATGTATTTTACATAATATGAAAATGCTGAGATATGATTAAATTAGTATTCTATGAAAATTTCGTGTCATTTTTTTGCTAAAGAATTGAACTTGTTAATATTCTTATTCAAATGGGTTAAATTATTACGTTGATAGAAATGCATAATGATATTTCCTTTTATAAAAAAAAGTATTACTCCAAATTTGTAATACGAAGAATGGTGGAAAAAGAATTGGACGTAAATATAAAGAAATTAAATGATATAATAGAGAAAATGTGATTTAAGAAACCTTTAATAGCAATCAAAAAATTTTATCTGCTAATAACTGGAGATTGGAACGTTTAAAGATAATTGTATTAACGATGTATTGAAAAGATTGATAATTTCACGTTATTAAGAGATATAAAACGTATCTGTACTCTGGAAATAATATCAGAAAAATGCAGTTAATTTAAAATCTTTTCATAACACAGATACAAAACAAAGGGATTTTCGCATAATAAATAATAATAATAATAATAATAACCTCTCGATTATTTTTATTTTATTTTTTAAATAATTTTCTGATTAATTTTATTTTGTTAATAATTTATTACACTTAATGGTTGGATATAACAGGGCAATAGGAGTCAAGCACGCGGTAATTCTTGTGCAAACCAATACGGTTAATAAAACAATTTTATTAATTAATCCGCTTACATGTTTCGGCTCACTTTTAACCCATCCTCAGAGACAATATAATGTTTGTAATTACAAAAAATTTTTTTACAAACTAATTCATTTCAGTGAGCCACCTTCACTATTAACGGAAACTATAATATAAAAACAAACTCTAATAACGATCTAAAATGTATTAAAATCATTAAAAGGTAAATTTATTGAGAGAGAGAAAGCGAAAACGATTTATTATAAAATAATAGAACGTAGCTCACTAAAACAAAAATTCCATATCGCAAACACTTAAATTCTATCGGTTTAGTCAAAAATCAGTCTTTGACAATCAGCGAATCAGTGTCAATTATGTTGAAATTAATGAATAACTTCTAATACACCTAAAACGTTAATCGCAAAGAAAAAGAAAAACGGAGGAAAGAAAACTCTGATATTAATTATAGTCCAGACGGACATTAAAATCAAAACTGAATCTTTAATAATTTAATGTACTAATTAAAGTTCGTTTTTATATTATAGTTTCCATTAATAAATACAGGTGGCTCACTAAAATGAATTAGTTTGTAAAAAATTTTTTTGCACAAGAATTACCGTGTTTAACTCCAATTGCCCTGTTATATCCAATCATTTTGTATCATTAAGAAGTTTTTAGGAGAATTAATATATACTTGTTACACTTAAACTCGAACGAATTTTAAATTAATTTTTAGAGAGCGACAATTATATTTTTATAAAAACCATTTCCGATAATTTATTAATGACTAATTAATTTTTTAATCCTATTTATTACTATTTAAAAAAATTATATTGAGTACCTTCACAAAGGTGGAACATCGCAATTATTCATTTTTAACAATTTCGTATGTTCTTTCTGCAGTAACGCGTACGGCGCACGTTATGTGTATTCATAACGTAACGCATAGCAACATATGCCAGACGGTTAAAAGCGCGTGAACCTGTATTACGTTTGTCCAAAATTCGGGTGTATGCACAAAGGTAACAGCAATGCGCGCGGACGAAATCGCGTCACGGTCGTCGGCGTCATCTCGCTTGCCACTCTCGTTTGGCGTGGCGTTGCTTGCTTTTCCGTTCACGAGCGAGCGCGGTGGAAATAATTGCTTTCGCCGTATTGTGCAACGCGATCGTTTCTCGTATCGAATGCTTTCTTTGAACGTACCTATGTAGGAAAGGGCGCAGTGCTTTGTGGGCTACGTAGAGAACGAACGTTGAACGTTATACGAGGTGTGTATCTTAATGCGCACAACGTCGTCCCACCGGGGACACCCAGCATTTTCTCATTTCGCGCCCGAGACTGTTATACGCCGCGGAAATTCCACTTCGCTCTCCGTGAAAATTTCCTTCGGATGTTTAATTATTTTTCGACCTAAAATATTCCTAGGACTCTGGCGCGTATATTACCACCCACTTTGCTTAAGAGAGTTTCCTCTTTATGTAGGTGGAGGTGAAAAAAGCTGCAAGCGCGGAAAACTGTAAAATTTGCGAGAATTACAGGTGGTTCTGTGTATATATATATATATATATATAAGTTGATTTTTAATTCATCGTATACAGATAAGTGATTATAAATACTGATACGATGTACGGTTACTTTTTTTATCCTGGCAATATTAATAATTCATATCTGCTTGAAACAGAAGATAAAGTGTCGTTCGTGAGACGTGATACAAATACTGCGATGTGGTTAAAAAATCGACCCTATAAAAATAAAATGGGGGGGGTTGCACAACACATACATGCGGGTATATCGGCGAGTAAATAAAGTAAGTCTGTAAAGAAAAAGATAACAGTATTAATATTTCGATAGCACTCTTTTCTTATTTTATTGATATCTTCGTTAATATCTTATCACTCGGAGCTTCGTTCTTCGAATGTATTGGCGTTGATGGTCAACACCATCTAGTGACAAAAAACCGCGGATACTTTTTAGATGACCCAATAATACGGTTCGCGGAATACGCGTTTAGATTTGAAGAACTCGTATGCAGATGTAGATCGATGGCTGAGTTAGCCGCAGAATTTCCGCTAGTTTAATTTAACTTTTCTTCGGCGGGCTAAGCGCGCTAACGAACGAATTAAGCTCCAATTTGCATGCGGGCTTGCGCTCGTGCTAGTGATCCGCGACGACGATGATGACGACGTGCCCCCGATCGGGTTGCCATTCTTCCGCAAAACGTAATTGCCAATCACGATTGTCGCCTTTTACAACGCGTCCAAATACCGTGCAATCGGTGCGAAACACGTCACTTAACGCCGTTTATGTGCTCGATTGGAGTACGCGACGCGATATCGCCCGTATTTGATACTATCGGTCTCTTGATTATTTTCTTTTATCAGGCCGCGCTTCGATTGCTGGAAAATCGATAAAGCGATCGCGGGCCCGAACGAAAGGGCCGCGCGAGCCCGCTCCTTTTTTTTTTTTTTTTTTTTTTTAATAAATGAATTATTCGGCATTCGGTTGAATAATGCCCTATCGATTGATGCAAGATTCAGTATCCGTATAACATATACGCGAACAAAAGCGGGAATTTATATTTAGTTTTCACCGCTACAATCGTGAGTTTTCATAAACGTTAATACTCTTTTTGAATGGAGAAGTATACATTGCACACACGAACATGCATCCTTCACTGCGATGTAAAGTAAAAGAATATTAATATAAGATTTAATTGACTTTGATTACAATAATATGATATGATATTTTTTTCCTCGCTCAAAATATCTTTACAACCGAAGCTTCTTTATATAAAAAGAAATTCTCCATTAAGCGCATCTAATATGGATCTCATAAGCTAAATTTGGACTGCATATCCTCTTACGTTTTATTTATAATGTCATATATCAAATGTAGTTAAAAAAAGGAGAGATAGATATTATTCTTGTTTTGTTCTCTAAATAACTTTGTTCACGCCGAACGGGGGATTAACTAAGTGAAATTTCAGGACGTTGAAGATTACCCGGCATTTTCCGCTTTTCTGCAACGCGCCTTGAAACTAAAATTGCCCGGTTCTTGCATTCAGAATGTCAATTGACGTGAAACACTAAAAGCATTCTTCTGCGTCTTTACGTACGACGATGTCCACGAACATTTAATGTCATTACCGAGTTTCGCTCGGAATACTCCTTTAACGAATTTATCCGTGCCTGATCTCTTTCTTTTATTGTATTTCCCCTCTTGCTGTTTCACGGTACTCAAATTATGTGACGGAAAATTGGTAAGGCACAAGAGCTAAAAATATCCGAATCGTCATCCATGTTGATTTCTATTAATATGGAAACGCAGAGTACCGCTCGCGGTATAATTTCTACCTGGTCGATGATTATTACAACGAATTTTTATGCTTTCCGCAAAAAAAAATATAACGCAGTCAAATGCTGTTTTAACATCGAAGCATCTCGTGAATTTAATCTTGTATTATATTATGAACGAAGAATTTAATTAATTCGTTTGCAATCAACGGATAACAATTTGTACACTTTGCATCGGGGAAAAATGCATTTTTCTCATTCTACATTTTTTTCCGCGTTCCACGACGCTTTTAAACGAGCAAAAATTATTCGCGATATGATCGTCTCTTTCAAGGAGCTTTCGAGATACGCGAACTGAATTTCATCGTGGATAAACATCGCATTTCGCGCAGGATGACAATATTTTTCTTTGTAAAAATTAAGAATTGATTATGAAGGAATGTATGTATAAAGAACTATTTCAGATAACTGCGTCTCTGTTCCTCTTCGGCCGTTCCTCTTTCTCGTGAAGTGGGAAGCACTTTTTTCGCAAAAGTCTATTTACAGACAGGGCTG
The DNA here is from genome assembly GCF_000204515.1 of Acromyrmex echinatior. Next base: position 604,630 of record NW_011626573.1, read on the forward strand.
ATCGGGAAAATATTTAAAAAGTTGTTATCAAAGATACGTGGAATACATAAGGAACGTAGTCCCGTCGACTAATCGCGGCCTTCAGTTTCTGTCCATCGTATTTGCCCTTCAATGCATGTTCTAGGCGGGCGCGGTCTCGTGATCAAAGGCACTACTCAACGGTATATACGAATAATATTGGCGTAAGCTGCAACAGAGCGGTAGCCACCAACCGCTAGTTCATCAATATTACATACTCGAGTTTGCGGGAATCATCGTGTTGAGTCTTCAGCTCTTTATCGGACTGTTGCATTGCAGGCGCTTAAAACGTGATCGCCGGGAAGAATCGATAACGCTAACGTGCCGCGTTTCGGAGATAAAAGTAATTCTCTCTAAGAACGTTGATTGTTATGCCACGCGGAAAGGTCGGCCGCGGTAATTGCGTATCATGAAAGTATCGTTGCATGTCTACCAGTGTACACAGTGTACACGTAATGAAAGTTCGATATCAAGGAACACTTCTGTGTAGTGGCTTGCTATGTTGCTCGAAAGCAACAGCTGATGCTGCGTAAACACGTACGTTGAGCGTTTTTCTTACAATAGCGGCGAGCCACTTACAGAGCGAAGTATTATAGTTTCAGCATGAGATAGTTGCGTAATATCTGATAGCTTATCTCGCGCCTGTCATCCGTTTGAACGAAATATTAGAAAAATTCTTGAAAATAGATAACACGTTTTAAATTATTATTCTTCCTTTTTTCCGACAGAAATATTGTATTTAAGTTATTTTAGGCCTTAGGCCGTCAAAAAAGAAAATTAGATAATAGCTTCTGGATAATAACTGAGATAATAACTTTGCATAATAAACGCTCGCTTTTATCTCTCAGATTTGATTGGAAAAATAATGAAGTCAATTATTATTTTTCATTTATTATTTTTTATTCATTATTAATTATTTTTTATTTATTTTATCTGTATCATTATTTATTTTATCTGTATTCATTAGTTATATGAAATTTTGAGCAAAAAAAAAATATTTCCCTGCAATAATAAATTGACGTAATTAATGCAAATGATAGCAATTCTCATTGCAGTGATTGCTTTAATGTTTCAATTAACATTAAAAGTGATAAGCACGCAATATGTATGACGTGTTCCAGTGACATCATCGTTAGGAGAAGTGGAATTGAGAGTCATAGTTACAGAAAAGCTTTCAATAACCTTCGAAGCTTTGTTGACGGAGTCACTCATACGTTCTCGCGTTTGTTTGTATCGATAATTCTGCATCGATGTGACATTTCCATTGTAAACAATTTAAACCCTTGCCCTATTGTAAAAAAGACATGTATGTAGACATGTATGCGCGAATTTTACATCTAAGCGCCAAAACAAATTCGTTTTTCCCAATATTTTATTTTGTCTATCTGTCTGAAACTTTGCAAAATTAGTTTAATTTCAAAATTAATTTATCGTCAACTTCCATAATTATATTAGAATTCAATCCAATTTTTAACGCTGCACCGCGTATATATTAAGAAATAAAAACCAAGTTAAAGTAAATAAGTTTATTAATTTATATAAAATTGCATTAAAAAAAATACAGGTATTATATTAAAGTTAGTTTTGGATTAAAACATTTTTCGTTTTGCGATTAAATTAACTTTGTAAATTATTTTTACCATCGAAAAAAAAAACGAAATGCAATTTCATACTTTAAATTCTCTATGCAATTATAAAAATACAAAGTTTACTGTAATTATATATTTAGCACAATTGGATATATATTGAATATATTTTTTTTTCCTTTCAACTGTGTGTCTTTCTAAATCTACACACATGGATGCGTACCTAAAAATTTATCTCGAAGATTGTGAAAGACATTTATGTAGAGGACAGAGATATCCGTCATTATCTAAATTTTAGTAAATTGAAATTTTACATTTAGTGGAATTTATGAGGTGCGTGATTTTAATCCCGCGATAATATTGAAAATACGAGCTTTGCATTACTAAATAATGCGTAGCATAAAATGTGGGGTATAAATGCGGACTTGTATGCACTTGGAGTGAACATAATCTCTCTTTTATCTTGTAATCCGGAGGGCGTCGCGATTCTGCGAAATTTGTTAACCGCGAAATCTATTAAAATGAGATCCGACGTTGTCGCTATTGAAATTTGTGAAGAATAAACATCGGTATTACGTTAATTTGAAATTAACATTAAACGGATTTTGCGAATGATGACGAGATATAATGCAACGTGTAGCCTTTTATACCGTGTTTAATTACGACCGCATCATCCCGTTTTCGAATTTTCGCGTCGCTAATTACCGCGCGTAAATTAACGCGAAATTTATTTCGCCGTAACGAGTATATGGTGTGAAGAATCGGGGGCGTGTCTGTAAAACGAGCGTTTCGTCTTGCAAAGCTTGCTTGAAAAATTCACATTCTGTGCTTCGTAACTTTATCCCTCTCAACTAATAGATCTTTTTATAGTTTGAAAAATAATGCGGTTTACTTTCTCATATATAGTGTTGCAGATATGATTGTCTGTTTCCTAAAATTAAAAAAGGAGATCAACAATACAGTATCATGAAATTCTTTGTACATATTTTATTTTATATACAGCCGCGAATATACACAATATTCCGTGCAATTTTGACAAAAAAGAAATGGCGTATATTATCTATATTACTTCTCGCGGATGATTAGAGGATCTCTTTCACCGTTAATGGACAGGTATAAAATTAATTTCGTCAGCGAAGAGTGGCATCTACTCCAGCAATAAAAGCGTTTACCGCCATTATAAGCAGGACTGCCATTAAAATGGAGGAGAAGCTGTAATGAGGGGTTACGAGTGGGTTTTGGAAAAGCCGTAAATTTAATACTCTCGAATGCGCGCATTTGAATTAAGCCGTGCGTATCTCAGAGCATAGCTCTAAATACGATCCCTCATCGATGGTTCGCGGTCTCAAACCACATTTTAGTATGAGAGCTCGGTATAAAATTCCGATGTATGCGCATAAGTTCCACCTCAAATATCGGTTGTATTGAATCATTGGTTGTATGTACAGCTGCGTCGCAAATCTGATTGCCAACTTTCGAAACAATGAGAAAATCAATGAAATGAGATACTAAAAAAAAAAAGATATTTGAAATGATAAGTGCAATCTATCATTCTGTGGAGAATCAATTTAAAAAGTATTAATTTTTTATGCGTGGGATATATGGAGATATTTTTGAAAATTAATTAATCAACGACAAAAATGCGCATAATCGCTGAGGATAATGATTTTCATAACACGTTCCATGCCGTGATAATTTTGTGACTTGCCGTATTAACGGTGACTCAAGGTATTTATATTTATTATATTTATTAAATAACATATATTTTGTAATTGTTAAAAAACAAAATTATAAAGAAGAAACTCTAAAATGTACCAATATTGCATTATTATCAAAATATTTATAATTATATTCATGTATATTATTAAAAAATTTTTTTTTTTTACAATTATGTTTCTTTTGCTATAGCCAAAATATCAAACGACCTGAACGAAACGACCTGAAAATTCCACATTGTTCTATATAAAAGGAATAATAGTAATCCAATCTCTTGAGTTAAATAAACATTTTGTTACTTTTAACTTTCATGTATGTGTGAAGACGTAAATCAATTCATGTCTGTAGTTTGTTTCAACACAAACATATTAACGCTTAGTAAATTATAAATTAAATTTTCAAATGAATCGTATTTTAATATATTTTCTTCGATTAAATTTTATTTAATTCATTATTTTAAATTAACAATATATTGAAACGCAGTGCCGACCTACATAGAAATGATTAAAAATAATTTAATTTGGATGTAATTTGACATATTATGAATTTAACAGTGCAGCAGTATAAGTCACCAGCGGCCCATATGGCACAGAACGTAATAATATTGTAACGCAATGTAAGTACGTATAAATTATAAGTTATCGCGCGGTTTCGTATACATCTTCTGTGCTCGTTCATTATTATTCTTAGCACGTACGCGAAAAGCTCGAAAATCGATATTACGAACCGATAGTTGTGTGTGGCTCACTAAAGCTGCACGGCGGATGTTAATGAGCGTTAATCCTTGAAACAACACGCGCACTTTGCGACAACGCTCGTAATGTTCCTTACTTGTACGTCGGGGGTTGATCATTATATAGCTTCCTCCTGGGGATTCAGGATGTGTAGTAGTAGTGCGTAGTGGCCGGCTGCATTTTTGCGGAAAATGGAGGCGCGCTCTCGATTGTTGGGTCCAAGAAAGCGGAGGTTAACGTGCAGTTACCTCGAACCGCGTGCATTGTCTGGAGAGCGAGTGCGATTGAAGTGCATTCATCGGCGATTGCATGCCTCGGGATGCACTTCGTTCTTTATCACCGCTGGTTTCGCCAGCTCGCTCCGGTTTGAAGGCTCTTGCATCGCCATTGATTTATAAGTCTCTTGCGGTAATTGAAACGAAATTTGGTCCTTTAAAATTTAAATGTTTTACAATTGCTGTATAGTTTAAGCCGAAAGTATGTGCTCAGAAATCTGTACCGAAATTAGATACAATGCGTTGTAGTCGTACTTTTTTAATGCAATTATATGTTTTTTTTTTACGTTAATTGATTTATCTGATTATTCTGTGCATCAAAGTAATTAAAACACAAAAAAAAAATTAAATTATCAGAAATTAATATTTTATTTCGATGTTTTATATCGAAATTATATCAATTATTTTTAAACTATATAATATACATCTTGTAAACTATTGATTTTTTATTACTATTAACTAATGATTTTATTCTAATTTTGTTATATCCAGAACAAAATAATATTATGTTATGTCAAAAAATATCATAGTTTTATTGGAAAAAATATCAATTACATTTCATAAAAAATATATGCTGTAGAAAATTAATAAAACATAATAAAATGTTGCAGGTGCATTTCCAATCAAAGCTTTTATTTAAAATAATTTTATTCTTTCTATGTCGCTTGTTTCCGATATATATTTACAGATCTCAACTTTTTCGGATACATGCTATTTTCCTTTTTTTTTAACGATAGATACAAAATATATTTTGTTTACATAAAATATGCATGTTTCTAAGTGAGAAGATAAATGCGGAAGGTGTATTTAGATATTTGTATCTAGATATAACGACAACAATGCAGTTATGGCTGTGAATTTATTCCCGGGTAAGCGATACGATTTACTGTTGTATACCATCCGATGCCGACATTGCTGCTTGCTACAGCTTTCCGATGCATAACAATATAACCGCGTGATCCGCTTCCCCTCAAAATAACAACCACATAATGCAACAGATAGCACCTGTTAATGTGTCTCTAAATACCGACCTAATTATTACATTTTGTCGAGTAAGACACGACGTGAACGATCTCGTCTGGCATAACGTTTTCAAAATTCCTAATTAATTAACCAGTTTTTTTCTTTTCTGTGGGAGACCAAGGCGTTGGTCGTTAACGAGCAATTTAAGGGCACTTAATGCAGATACGGATCTAATTAAAAAAATTTCAGGTACAGGCGACGACCGTTTCCGCAGTTAGTTTCCGGTGCAAACGCGAGAACGTGACTCTGTTTTTCCTTCCTGCCCCAAATTAGCTCGCGAGCGCTCTTCAGTTTAATACCGCCGTCTCTCCGACCTGGCGAGCATCGCTGACGTTTGTGGGTGGAAACCGTCGTTTAACCGTCGTTATCACAAAGGGCTAATTAATACGATAGCGGAATAGAAATTAATTTTTCTGCGAAACGCTCGCTATGCGCCACTTTCGCTGATAACATCGTTCTTGATAACGGCGGATTTTTAGCTGTCCTCCTTTTTCTTCACTGAGACCGCTAGATTAGATTAGGAATTTCTAATTAACCGTCGCGATGGTACGCCCATGTAAGATCGGTTCTATCTGTATGTTGCATAGTACCGGCCTTGGCATAGATAACATCAGACGCAATTGCATCGTGCATCGTGCAAGCTTTTAAAATTCTTAACGCCTTGCTGTTGGGATTCGCGTTAGTAAATCACATCAACGAAGCAAAACGTTGGGATAGTACTAACAGGTGGGTATTTAAATAAAAATACGTGTTGCTGAAAGTTATTCATTGCAAATATTGCCACCGATATAAAAAAATTAAAACGATATCAGCATCTTGACTGAATGAGAACGTGTCATATCGATTTAAAGATTGTACGTAGAAATAGATTGTACATAGATTGTATTATACATGGAACATAGAAAGTTTTAGAAGCGTTATTAAAATTTAGATACATTTTTGAAGTAAAATATAGAGGAATATATAATGGGCTATCTCGCGTCGCGAAAAATTTGTTTTTCATATTTCGATATCGCTGCGCGAGTATAGGGAACAATTACAATTATGAGGAAAATTTAAAAAAAAATAATAACTTTTAAAGAGTATGAACTTTATACGAATTCTCGAAAATGTTTGAAAAATTCAAGTTATTTTTTATCATTGTATATATTATTATTAGATAGTATTGGAGGAAATGATTTTATTAGGAATTTAAATAATTAGAAAATAACTTTCTTCTAGCGTAATAGTTACATTTATTATGGGAATAATGTACAAGTTATAGTGCTGAACATTTATAGTTTATATAATTTCAAATATGGCCGAAATATAAACTCTTTTCGACACATTTTGATCGCACGTCGATTATTGCATCGCAATTTCAGTTTTACTGCGAACGCCCGTAGAAGTGCATTGATTGCTGTCTCCAAACGAAATTTGTGATATTTCAACTGGTAAAACGATCCATTGCGTCATCCGGCAGGCGTATTCGTGTGAAGTTTATACTTTTTTGAATATCCCCCAATGCACCCTTAATTGTAGTCGCTCCCTACACTCGCAGTGATATCGAAACGCCGAAATATAAAAAAAAGATTGCAATTTTTCGCGACACGAGATAGCCTATTTTAATCTATCCACTGCAGAGCTTATATTCTCTTTTTTTTTTTTAAAAAAAAGCTAATAATTCTACGACGTGACACATGGACGACAGATCTTCAATAAAAGCGATTCGAAAATATTAAAATTATTAATGCTTTAACCCTTTGGGGAGCTGACGTTTCAAAATCTATAACACAATTACTGATATTTGTGGAAATTCATTTAACATATCGCTCATTTACTATGAACAACAACTCAATTTCTGAAACGCAATTTTGGTATAACTTATTGCAGAGGAATAAAAGTATGTTCTTTTAAAGTTTCTTTTAAAAAAGAAAAAATTACATTTTTTCTTTTTTTCTATATATTTCTTTTTCTGCAAACAATAAAAAAAAAAGACAATTTTTTAGTTATGTCGTTGTAGCAAATGAACAATATGCTGATTAAAAGATATAAAAAAAGAATAATTAATTTCAAAAAATCAAAATAACATAATTCGTATAAAAAAGAATGAATATTATTTTAATAATAATTTAAATTCGCAGATGTAACATAAAGAATATAATTGAGTGGGTTGAATAAACTCGTCAGCTACAAAAGAGTATACGTATGTGTATGTATATATATATATATACATATATAAAAGTGAGTTCACTAGACCCATTTCAACTCTGGAAGGTTAATAAAGTTGCACCGAATAAATTAAATCTTCATTTAACCGACTTGTGATTTTAACAGAACTATTATACTCTAAGAAGGTGCTATATGATTACATTAATAAAGATTGAGATAATATTGTTTTTTAATTATCTTCTTCAAGAACGGATTTAAAGATTTGATGTAAGGAAAAAGAGGTGAGGTCGTTGCCTCGAGCTCGTAAGAAAAATCTTCCATAAAATCAAGATATGTGTTTTATGTCGAAATCACATAATACAATAGGTATTAATGATATTATATGGACGAGCAGTATTTTAAAGATAAACTTGATAAAAAAAACAAACTTCAACAAAATCTACAAGTGAAACGAAATGTTGGGCATTGTCCAACCGCTCTCTTGCTGCGGATAAAAAAATAAAATTTACTTAATAATAATACAAATATGTTCAATATTTTGATAATAAATGAAACTCGTTGAACGTAGCTTTTACATACGAATTGGCGTTAATTAACACATTTAAAAAATTCTCGAAATTGCCTGCTGCATGTGTAACTAATAAATTCCCGTTTTTCCCTTAATATTCCGCTGCCTTACAAAATTTATATGCGAAATGGAATAAAGGCTGGGCGCAACGGAATACGCACACGGCGCGATGCGGTATCTAATATTTTTTCGCTGACGCAGAGGAGGATTTCGGGATCTGTGATTTCGCATGAGTTTTCGGTTATCTATATCGTGCGATATTACCCGTAATAACCGCGGAAAAATCGAGGAGAATGTGCATATCGAGCCGATCGCGCAAAAGGACGTGATGAGAAAGCCGCCTGGCAAAATATGATAGCGGCTTTAAACCATATGAGATTTTTTTCTCACGGTACGCCTGAGAAAAACGCAACGGTTCTAGCGAAGTTACGCGACATGGGTCTCTATATAGTACGCGCACGTATCTTCTGTACAGTCGATAACACAATATATCTTCTCTTACACGATGGAATCTTCTTGCGAGGAAAAAAGAGTGCTGCCGGTTTTCTTTGAGTTAATATCTTCGGATGAGAAACCCGCTTCTCGATAAAGAAATGCTCGGTTTCCTTTTCCGCACACAGAATTCCCTTCTCGTAATTTTTTTTTTAGAAATTTGTACGAGTCTTCCCGTTTTTTTTTAATTTTCTAAAAAATAAAAAAATAAATGGATAGAATTATGGGTAAAATATTTACTAGAGCGTAAAAATGTACAACAAAAACGAAAATATATATACTTCCAGTCGAGAGAATATTATTTTATCGCTGGAGGTAGAAAAAAATGAGTGATAACCTGTAAAATTAAATAGATATCACATTTTGGTGACGCTTCAAAACAGTTCTCTGAAAAAATATGCCGAATAGAGAGATAGTTACATATCTCCGCGCTGGATAAGTTCAATGGATGTATGACGGATACGCTGCGCAAGCAATGAGAATACAATACAAAAGCGATTCGCCAGCAATCGATACCTCCTGTGTTATCTTTGCTGTTTGGTCACTTTGTTTTTTATGAGTGTCCCGTAGCTATAAACGTTACACTTTACAGATACGCGCTTCATACACAGCAATTTAGTAAGAAAGGAACGCGCGAGCCACGCAAGCAGTTTGCACTCGACGGTTTAACTTTCGAGTTTCAGGTTACTCGAATAGTGAAACATGAGCATGAATATGTACGTATGTGTGTGTGTGTGTGTGTGTGTGCGTGCGTATAAATGTGCGGGAATTTCCACGCATACTTTCGAAGTATCCGACCATCTGGACCCAGTTTCTACCTGGTTCTCGTACCCAGTTCCTCGACTGCGTGCATAACTTACAAGTCACGCACCTTTATATGATTTGAAGATTCAGAGTTATGGTCTAGACTAGTGAAAAATCTTTTCACGAAACTGTCCAGAAAGTTGAGAACGCAATATCGAGATTTATCATATAACTAGCGGCATCGTTGAAAATTGCACACTTATAAAAATATAATTATATTTTGGCTCCCAAGTTAATTTATTTTTATGTATTCTTTGATCGATTTTCATTACGAAAATATCGAAATATGCTATTATTTGTTGAAAATTATTAATAAAGAATTATTAATTAAGAAATTATAAATTTTTTATTTAAATTTAATTCAAAATTTATTAATCGGCTAAATTTAAACGCGCACAAGAAAGTATCATTGTTTCATTATTATCTTGGATAATTTTAGACTATTTATTAAGTACTTTAAGCTTATCTTTATAGCCGCGAAGAAAATTTTATTTTCAGTACAATAAATGTAATGCTTTTCAAATGGGATAATTTAATTAGCAAGAGCATTATCTTATTTCAACTGGAATAATACTAATCATTTAAATTATCGTTTAAAGGAAGAAATAACTCGTATGTAATGAAATTACTAGCAATTTGTATATATATCGACCACACTGTTGTTGTTAAATTCATAATGTCAAATTATACTCAATTTGAGTTATTTGTAATCATTTCTATACGTCACTATTGTTATTTAAATATGTCATTGATTTAACTAAACAATCGAGTTAATAATTTCATTCAAAAATGAATTAAACTTGACTCTTTAATTTATTATTTACTTAGTGTTTACTTAAATATAAACGCAGCGAGCGTTTTTTAAAATATTTGAAGGGAGTGCAAAAATAACGATATAATTTCTTACATATTTTAATTCGTTACTGGTGGTTTTGGTTTACGATCTACTTGATGCTACAAATATAAAATTAGCTTCTATTTTGGATGTTTTAAAATTAATTCATGATTAATCTTTAATCAAATCGTACTCAAACTTAGAAGTGGCAATAAAAATATTTTTAATTATTCCGATAAAATATAATTTCATGTGAAAGAAGTTTTAGTAAATTGAAGTTAATAACAAATTATTTAAGATCATCACAAAGGAAAATGATCAAATATAGGAATTCTTTCCATTGAAAATGAAATGTGTATACAAGGATATAGGTTATATATGTGATATAAATAATTTCGTAACTATCGAAATTAATCGATAATTTCGTAATTATCAAAGCACGAAAAATATTATTGTGATTTTAATTACTATATTTCTATATAATTATTATATTATTATTTGTAACACATAAATATATGTATGTAAATCCATATATTTATAATGTATAACTCCTCTCCTATACACGTGATTGTATTAAATTAACATTAATATATTATTATTAATTAATATTATATTTTACATATGTCATAAAGAAATATTTTTTAAAAAGCGCATTTTTTTCCTCGGGCGCCGAAATGTCTAATCTCAACTCTGTAATAAACGTGTATACCTTGAAACTAACTATAGAAATGGATTGATTTATGTTTTGACACACATAAAAGTTAAAAATAACAAATTGTTATTTAACTAAAGGAGTAATTGGGTTATACTTATTATTATTCCTTTAATATCTAACAGTGCAGATTGAGTCTATTTAAGAGGAATCTTATATTCGATAAAGCAAATTTTCTTTGTACTTAAGTATTTCAGTGTGAATTTATATAGATATCTTATCCTTAAAACGCAATTATGAACAGAATTAGAACGCAGATTGATTCAAATTTTCTTTCTAAATTTTCTTCCTTGTTTTAAAATTTTAATTATTGTTTTTTTCAAATTTTCTTGTCTATTACATCAAAGTATTATCAATCAAGAAGTTAAAAATTTTCGACACAAATTCAATTCAAAATTTATGAATTATTAGCTAAATTTAACGCTCACAAAAAAGTATCATTATTATCTTGAATAATTCTACGCTATTCATTAGGTAAGTTTGTTAAACTCATGTAACCGCAAAGAAGATAAATTTTTGCTTTAATCGCCGACTAGAATTCAAATAACAGCATTCCGTTTCAAGACGCTTTCTAAATCGAACCAGATTGATCGTTATCTGGGTGACGTTAATGAGTCCGCAAAACAAAGCGCAAAGTATAACGATTAATAATCAAAATAACTCGACATGCTGGAGATAGAATATTTGCACGTGTACATATTTATTCCGTTATATTAAATATTTCGTAGCCGTGGTATAGAAGACTTGACACGTTCTGTGCTTGTGTTTATTTTGTTCTGTGCTTGTGTTTACTGACGTCATGTATACATGAGGCCTCTGGCGTTATTATCAGAATTCAAACCGGTAGGCAGTGGCAAGAGTCTACTTCATTCCGTCATTACTTCACGAGACGTGATTGCGATGAATTTCGGGAGAAAGCACGATGTTAGTAATAAGTAATGCTTATTAGTTTGCGATATTAACAAATCCCTACAAAATTTATAACGCGAAACGATCCGTAAATCGTTTATCGTATCGTGATGAAAGATATCAGAACTCTCCATCAAAACGGATTCGCGCGATTTACTCGTTTAAAATACGAATCTTGAACCATGCACTTTGTCACGATAAAACACGAAAAAGTACGAAAAGAAAGTACGGAACAATCTCAACGATAGGAATTGTAAATCATTCTTTCCCAGATTTATGGGTGATATATATTCGCGTCTTTAGCAACGTTTAGATATATCGAAATATATGGAAGTTTTGAATTATTCGCCAATTTTGATTTCTCTATCATATTTTCGGGAGAAAGAATGCATAATGTACGAACAGTCGAATTGAATAATCCAATACAAAGCAATTGCAATGATGTATCTATCGTTCTATTAATAATTGAATCGAGAAAATTTATAATATGTATATGGAATTTATAATATGTATTCAATAAAAACATAATTAGATATTTTGAAAAATGAACGCATCGTTTAATGTGCGACCTTAACGTTTACATTTTTGCGGTGTATAGCGCACTGTTTACAAAAAGTCGCCATCATTTGCATGTCAACAGCTGAACTACACAGAAACAAGGATGTTATCGCGTTATTATTCCTTAAGACACGATCATAACAAGAAGAGAACATGAACAGATCAATCGTTCTATGCACGCTAAAAATAAATTACGCTTATCCTTAAATTTCTGCAATTCACGATGAGAATTAAGTGATTCGAAAAACGTATCAAGGTGACGCAATTTAAGCCGATGGACAGAGTCACGTAACGCGAAACGCGATTATTTCCTGTGAAAAATCAACGGCGGCGATCAGTTCGCGCAATCGATTAACTTTTATTGTTACTTAATTGGATTATACATCGCAGTAGAATTTTTGCACGTATTATTCATTTATCATGAGCATCGAATCGACAGGCAACGGAGATTATGAAACATTATTCTGTTGTGATATTTCCGGGTGATAACCCGATTGTTTTCTTTATGCTTGTAATAACATGTCTCGTGCTTTTCGAATTTTCCGCTGGTTTTCGAATGAAATTCGTCCGTTACATCTCTACGGATATAAAACGCGTAGAAACACGAATCGCTGCGCTGGTTCGAATGAGAAAAGTCGTGATATATCGTTCGTTTAATTTATAGTATTTCATTTATCACAAGTATAGAGGTGACGTAAAAATTAAGATTGCAGCACAGATTTTTGCATAATGCTGCATAATGTATGAGGCATAAACAGAATCATCCAATCAAAGTATGAAATGAAGAACTTTGATTGGTTGATTCTCCTGTACCTTAAGGCCATGACACATAGAAAAATTAAAAACGTAAGATTTAAGCAGTAAGCGAATCGACTAATCACAGATATAAAGATCGTAAGGCTATAACATAAACAATAGCGAATCCAACACGTTTATTATCTTACTGATTAAGTCTTAGGGCCACTATATATAAAATGACATAAGTTACATAAGACCACTGAGGACCAATAAGCATCCAACGTAAAGGCGCCATGTTGATTTACATAAGATAGTCATTGTCTAGAAGTCTTGTGCTATGGTTATGCAGCTTATGTAATTTTATGTGTGATTTAGATCCTGATTTATGCCCTTAGATCCCAGGATTTTTACGCTTTGTGCATCGTTGTGCAAGTTTATACTGCGGTCTTTAGAATTTATATTCTAATTTTTGTATAGCCTTATCCATTTTTTATTGATTGGAGTGTATATATGTCATTTGAAATTTTATCGAAATTCGATAAAATGTGAAATGTGAAATCCGCATATCAATCTCATCTATGTAACGTCGCAGAGTGCTCCCCATCCTTACACAAATTCAGAATATTTTAATGGCGTCACAGATTTCACGGGAGAATAATCTTTTCACCTGTCACAATCAATTCTTAGTTGCGCTCCAACCAAAATGCGACTCGTCTCTGTATTTCGAGACACGAAGCTTTATTCCGAGTGTTTCATTTGATATGCTTTTTGATGCGATATTTACATAACGACTGTGAATCTGCGAGTTGATACTGCGTCGTTGATACGTCGTGGATATGTCGTTTCTAACTTGCCCTTTGAGATAATTTATAACATAATTAATATTATCATATTTAATTGCGAAATTATGCATACATATTGAAATTTGCAATATGATATCGTAATTTAATCAAATATTCGAGAAACCATAAGTATTCGGTGTGGCTAAATTTTAATAGAAAATTGTCTGTGAAAAATCAACGAAATGTGCCGTAACAAAATTTTATTATAAACGTTGGAAAATAAACGTATAAACTCATAAGTTATTCTCTCTTTTTTTTTATATATATATAAATTGTGAATATCATGCATAATTTTGATACTTTAGGTACAATCACATAACAATTTTGCATGTTGTAAATTACGAACCACATCATTTCCAGTTTCATAATTCAACATAGTATAATGCGACATTGTATGCGCAAGAATTGTAAAACATCTCTATTGAAAATATTTATTTTCATTTTCCGGTAACATAGTTTCAGTTATTTACCGAATGATTCTCGTTTACGTTTATTATTGCAAATTCATATTGCTATGTGGATAGTAAATTGAATATAATGTTCTACTTACGACTTCAACATTTCGTAGATCGCTACATCGGTATATCATTTCTCACTTTTTATTCGTTTTCTATCAATTCTAACGATATCGAGAGTATCATGCAATTGCATTATTTAACGGCCTGGAAATATTCCTGCGCTCAAAACAAAAGCGTGTCATATAATGTATGAGAGAACCAATAACACTCCTAATCGATACTCGTATCGTTGAGAGAATATGAAAATTTGCTCATTTTTGCGTTATGAAAAACCGCGTGCGTATGTTATGAATTACTTCATCTCGAAGATGAATTACGTCATCTTTCGAGGGGAAAGGCGGACAGAAAATGTCGCTCCTCGACTTTGTCTCGTTACGTCGGCCAATTTCTCGGCGTGAAATTCCGGCGGAAATCGTTGTCGCAAGAAGGGAAAAAAAGCGCGCAGCAGCGGGAAACACCGCGAGTACGTTCTTTCTTTCTTTCTTTTTTTTTTTCCTTTTTTTTTTAGCGGTGCAAAGGATTTACGGATTAGTAGGAAGAAATCTTGCGGTCGCGTTAACTCCGTTATCGCGTGGTCCCCTCCACACCCTAATTTACATCCCCGCGAAAGCTCTCCAGTTGGTGTGTCTCGAATTCGCTTCCTGCTTCATTTTTCGTGCTTGCACGGGGCATAATGGGCGGCACATTCGCTCGGTGGTGCGCACACATTTGCAGAATCGTGAATATTTATGAGGTATACGACGGCGGAGAGGGTGGGAGGATGAAAAATCACTGGCAAATCTCTGACGGGCATTGTGCTGCTCCGCGAAGTCGAGAATTCATTCGGGAACCGTCGTACGATTGTTGAAGACGTACGTTTGCCGAGCAGAGACGGGCATTTGCAACTATGTATCTCACCTTCGGGCAAAAGTGTACTCCGCGAAGTATGAAATCGATAGCAAAGATCTCGAGATAGACTGCAACGGAGGAGGTCTCATACGAAGGAAAAAGTTCAAACGCCTCGTCGATTTCAGAAAAAAATTGGTGTAACAAGACTATTCCTTTATTCGTGTAATTTCAACGAATATATGGTTTTTTTTTTAACGAGAAAAGCCTCAAAAGTGGAAGTGTCGTGTAATTACCATTTAGTAATTTTTAATAATTTATCATTTTTTCACATTTTTTACGTATGATTTTAAAAATATTTTTTTTTAATTCGATCAATATTGAAATGATGGTTTTAAAATTAACGAAATAATTGGTTAGATTATTGAAAATATTAAATCGACGGAATATTTTAATGTTACATTAACATGGTTATTTTATCAATGAAATTAATAAATACGTTGTTAATTGCATTTTTGTATTTGAGTGACTCCAATATTAGATCTTTTTGAATCAAAGTCTTTCTTAGCATACGAATAAAATATAATCGGATGATTTGTTCATACGTGTTCGTCAGTAAATATTGTTCATTTTTCTAATCACATTTGTCACTTGTTGCGTGAAATGAACATGTTGTTCACGTACATCAAAGAAAGTCAATATAAAAATACATTTTTTCATGGCAGAAAATTGGTACTTTGATAAGAATAGCTTCAAATTCTCATTTTCCAAGAATTCGAAGTCGCGAATTGATGTATTCAGTATTTTCCTCTCAGAATATCGATCCTATATGAGATTGCAGACCCAAATTTGCGACGCGCGTCCGCAAATAATTTCACGTAAATATGTTAATATCATTAGCATTATTAACCAAATTTGTAGAATATATTTACATACAAGATACCGCACAGGATTCATCTTAATTTTAATTGCGCAATAAAAGTTACATAAAAGTTAATGTCAAATGCAACGCGGGGTTATGATTCAGAAATGATTTAAAGCGAGTAAAAGTTTAGTATAATATTTCTGTACGTATTCGACGTACGTATGACTTATACTCGATTTTTAGTGCCGATAAGTTCGCGGATAGGATATAAAAACTCCTGGTATATAGGAACGAAGCGTAACATAGATTGCCGGAGGTACGACGAGAATCTCTAAATCATGTATAAAATTTCCATGCAAGTCCCTTTTTCGAAAATACAAACGTACGTGACGTAAGAAACGCGAAATCGGGATTAGAGAGGAAGGATTTGCAACGGGAGGAGAAGTCGCGTTATTTCTGTGTGCAATGTGTGTACAAAAACTGGAAGGGATAAACCGTTTCAGATAACAGTAACGATGCTGGACTGTTGTACGGTTCTCAATGTTATAAATTAAACGACAACGATATCGGTTTTTTTCGGGAATCCCCCGATAATAATTAAAATATACACCCTCGCGTAAAAAAGTCAGCGTAAAGCGAAGCTCGTCCGCGTTGATTCGTATTAAAACGCAAAAACCGGCAACAGAAACCGGCAATTTGAAATATAAACATTTGCCACGCCACCTCCCCACCTCCCCGCGCATCCTATATTCTAAATATAATGGACCGCCGTTTGTCGACCGCGCAATAACTGCCATATCGCTATCTCGTCCCGCACGATGCAATCGTCGTAAATGTCCCGATAGTAACCGGTGTCTCGTCGTCGTCCTGCGCGAGCACGGACGGGTCGGATGCCCACGTATATCCCTGTTAACAGTTACAGAATTTCGTAGGGAACGCGGTAGCATTCCGCCACACAAAAGCCGGAAAGAGCGAGAGAATAAACTCGTCGGAATCTTCGGAGCGTGGCGATATTTCCAGCCAGCAGAGAAATTCCGGTACGGTTACGAAACATCGAAATTGCGATATCGGGCACAGCACGGTGTAACGAACTAATTGAAGGGCTGGCGTATCCTCGAACTTCGACGATGCATTTGTTTATTCGCCCGTCTGTGCCCGGCTCCGTCCTTTGTGTAATGCAGGGAAACGTCCGATCTTAATTGCCCGGCATTTTCCTGGGCATCCACGTTTATTACTGTATGTTCCATCGGGGCTGGTTTATTAATCGTATCGGATTGTTAGTTCGCGATCAGCTCGAGCGTTTCGTATCTGGAAAGATGTATAGTCATTTAAACGTAGCAATTATGGCTTTGGGAAAGGATAACGTATATCGTGGGAATTGATTAAAGAGACGAGACGCTTTGAACTATCGAGATAAAATTGTATAAATATTGGATAAAATTTAAATAATGTATAACGATTATATTGTCTTAATTTACGAGCGTTGCACGAATTATTGGTTTAATTAAAATTTTCCAATTCATAGCTTTTAAACTTTTGAAATCTCTCTTAATCGATGATTTTATTTGTGCTGTAAATGGTTTAAAAAAATCATTACAGGTAATTGTTGAACGTAAAAAGCAGATAATATATGTGATACTTATTGTGTACATAGTTTGAATATAAATTGATTTTACATTCTCGCCAAAAATGTGTTCAATATGGTAATTAATCTTTTTCAAATTTATTGCTAATAAAAAAAAAAGAATTTTTGACATGTTTTATTATAAGATTGCAATAATTGTTTCACATACCGTTTAAAACTGATTACACGATAACAATGGACAACTGTGATATTAATAAATTACATCAGCTCGTTCTACTGTTGAATATTTGCCGTATGCTGTGATAATTCAAGCTTTTGAAATATCCCAATTAAAATGGACAGTAACGAAATAATAATACTGCATTGCAAATGTTATTTAAGCTGATTTACGTGCGACGAGTTTCATTTATCGAGGTAATTAAGTCGCCCGGCATATTAGTCGGCCTCTCGGATTATCTGATTGCAGAATTTTCAGAAAGAAGGATAATCGAAAAAAGCCGATCCATCCGTTTCTATCGGAGGAGAGTTCCATAACTCACACTGCTTCCACTCCCATTTCCCCTCTCACCTCTTTTCTCCTCTTTTCAAACTTTTAATCACTCCGCTTAACAACGTTAAAATCAACATCTTTTTAAAGTCTGCTTTTACGAAACTTCGAATTCTTAATTCCAGGCGGATTGCAATTTGATGAAAATATCTTCACCACTTGATTTTTATTTAATGTATACCTTTATAGGAAAATCTATACGGAATTATATAGTAGAAAAATTAAATTTTTTTAATTATTGAAAATTAAAATTTCTAATTCAAATAAGTATTGCAAAATTTAAATATTAAATAAAAAAAACCTAGTTTTATGACGATACATATTTTACCTAAATATAAATTTAATTTCAAGTACGAAATGAAAATTTTAATAGAAACGTATACATTTAGAAATATCACGAGCGAATGAGAGAAGCTATAAATTTAAAACGTTCACGCATTCCACATCATTTCAAATATCGAACTTTATTATCGCTGTACTTGCTTTTGAGATACCTCTTGAGATGTCTTGTAGAAAACGGGATAAACGCTCTATAGAAGCGATAATAAAACCTTCACGAATCGTGCCACGATATGAGACTTCGAAGAAAATGTTATTTGTCCTGGCTGGATTTTCTCTTCAGACGAAGTACCAATTTTCGGACAATCGTGGCATTGTTCAGGGATCATCGTGGAATCCACCATTTGAACTTCAAAGGAGAAATTGAAGGAAGATGACGTTGTGTTCTACTTCCTTTTACACAAGATCAGAATACGTAGTTACCCTTCGTACTCGTCGAGCTCATATTGTTCGCGTTTTACTTGTGTACTTTATACAACTTGCGGAAGCCGTTTAATTGAAGGATTTAGGTGCTTTTTCCTGGAGTTTTAAGGGGCTTCTCCATGTTGTTTATTATTTTTTTTTTTCGCGGCCGAGTAGAGAGAGAGAGAGAATGAGGGGGAAAAAGAAAAAGAGAGCCGTTACGAGATCCTCTCCCGCGTGCAAAAATATTCAATACCCTCTTGTCAGACAGTTAGTGAAATATTGCGCTCGCGCGGTATTTCGCTATGCATTTCGCGAGACCAACTTACCTGCTACGGTGGTTTTCATGGGATATTTGATCGGTAGGGCGATTGTGTTCGTGAGCCCGTTAGATGGAAAAGACATCCACGTCGCGAAAGTATTAATTACGTGGGACGAGCCTCGCCGACGGCAGTTTTGATAATTAATTAAACGCGAATTATTTGTCGGCAGCAGCCTGATTCATTCGTCGCCCAGTTACATTTTAAAATTCCACAGTGATATTCCGGAAACTTCTACGTTTTTATCGAGTATCACGATAATTTATATTATGCAAGATTCTTTTTAATTTTATTTATAAGAACGAATATGAAATAGGAAATATAATATTGTAGCTAATTGGAATCGAGTTGCAATTTTTATAAGTGTTGTTATACAGTTTTCATTGCTTTTGTCTTTATTATTGCAGTAATTTTGAATATACAACACATACAATATTTCTTTAATAAAAAATGTACCGCTAAATTGAAAGACAAAAAAATTCTGAAACTGTGACTAAGTCATTTAAAGCATACAATTATTAAACATTCTCTTTATTTCTTTTTTTATTTTATTTTTTAGTACAATACCGAGGATTAAATCGAGAGAGAAGGTATATTAGGACGGACATATATGTGTATACAGGATACTAACAATGAGTACTCTAAAAGGTTTTAAGAGGGATTCCTCATATAAATTCAAGACGACAATTTTATATAAGCAACGGTTCAGTTTTAAATATACAATGTGTTAAAGTTGAAGGAAAAATTTCGTTATTTCAAAAAATTTTTAAAATTACTCAAATTATTTTGATGAAACTTCAAACATATATAAAGATTTATCGAAATTACCCAAGTAGTTCTCGAAATTTTTGAAAAAAATGAAATTTTTCCGTCAACTTTTGACACTCTATATCTTTGAAACTTTGGGTATAAGTAATATGAAATTTTCATCTTGAATTTATGTGAGGAATTACGTCTTAAAATCTTTGAGAATACTTAGTATTCATTTTGTGTACAGGGTGCGTCCCCAAAATTCAGACAAATTTCAGTTAAAATTTTCCGCTATATTGTGCCTCCGCCAGAGATTGTTGTTGGCGTCCGAGAAAGCCTGATGCTTCTAGTAAACAATCAGTATTCTCAAAATGACCACGATGTTGAAACCAAGTATGGAATATAATCGAAGAGCCGCAATCATCAAAGGCCTTCGCGCTGAGCACTCAGCAACGAAAATAATTCGGTTCTTTGGATACCCGAGATCAATTATTTATGATGTTGTGGCAAAATATACTATTTTAGAACAGTCCAACGAAGGTTCCAGTATGCCAGCGAGGACCCCCGCAGTCGTTGAAAGGGCTCAAACGCTAATTTCGGATGACCCAGAGCAATCGTTGCGCGTTCTGATGGATGTAATGAAACCGTGGATGGAAATTGTGGCGACCGGAAGGCCATATGTTTTTCAGCAGGACAGTGCTCCGGTTTATACGAGTCATTTGATTCAAAATTCGCTCTCAGACAATGTCGATACGTTTTGGTCTAAGGAATTCTAGCCTCCCAACAGCCCAGATTTATAATAAATCCCTTGGATTACTACTATGCAGCGTAGTTGAAAGGGTCACAAACAAGTCTCGGCATCCCAATGTGACGTCATTAAGGACCGCTATTGAGGCTGCATTCGTCGGCATGGACAGCGTGCGTCCGAACCCTTCATACTGAGAATAGAGGCTGTCATTCAAGCTAATGGGGGATATATCGAATAATTGCGCTCTACAGAGATCCCCAAGTGCCATGTAAAAGGATTTTTTGCAATATTGAATTTTTCATTAAAAACATTTTGTTTAAAGAAATTGTTTGGTTTGTCCGGATTTTAGTGACGCACCCTGTATATTGCATATAAATTGAATAAATTGTATGACCAATTACAGAATTTTTAAGCATTATTTGATTTATTCAATCCAATTCTTTTTTTTTTCCTTCTACAGTGCTTAGAGGGCATAAAATTTTCATTAATGATTGAAAAACTGCTTAAAAATAAATCTATTAAATATGCATTCAAGTTTCTATCTCTTCGCGTATATTTATTTTAATATAATTGAAGATTTAAGAGGAAAGTTCAATTAAAATAATTTCAATAATAGATTAAATATAGATATAAAGCTAACATTTCCAACGTATTATGCAATTTATCTACTTCACTTTTTAAGCTTACTACAATTGTATAAAATTGAATTACTTCGATCTCGAAGATATTAGACGAGAAAAATCAAAAGAATTATTTCAGTTTCAGCAAAAAAAAAATCTTTTTCCAGACCAGATCTTTCTATCTCAAGATTCTCGTTAGTCGTTACGTGTCCGCATGATGGTCCCCTTCCTCATATGAAGGTTCTTTTTTCCCTTGATCTTGGACCTTCGTTGGCTGCATATCTCACATAGTCTCTTTCTATCGCTTTATTATGACCTCCTATCTCTCTTCCTCGCCGTAGATCCTTTTTTATTCTTTGCTTCTTTGCAACCTCACCTATCATGTTCTCTGGGGTTTTTCTATCCCTCTCTCGAACCTTTCTATCTTGTCATCCCTTCGTATATTCCCCCTTGTGTGTCCGATCTCAGCTTTCGCATGTTGCTTGACTTCCATGCCACAATCTTTCTGTTCAAGTTTATCATTCTCATTAAATGCAATTCTGAAAAATAATTAAAATTACATTTAGAGAAAATAATTAAAATTACAATTAGAGAAATATTAACAATGTTGTTAATTACGACATTACCAAATTTAATGAATTTATTATTATATATTTATTATATATTTATTAACCGTAAAATGTGTTTCTCTATCTATTCGTATATTATTTAATTACAATTAGGTATAAATATTCTCGAATATTTACTCTCATATTTAACAGCTCGCTCTTATGATTAATAAAATATAATATAAACATGTATATGATGTAAAGTAAGCTTTGAAATTTTACGTTATATCGCACAGACGATGAGAACCCCTGCTTTTTATAATCTTGGATAATGTCGTGTTGGATAATGTAATTGCTATGTAATATACGAAGAAATATGAATATATCGCGGGCGCGACTTGAATTATGCGAATTATTTCTCGAGATAGGCGCACCAGATATCGCGCGAGGTGGCAGCTCTTTATCGGCAATGAGGTATCTGCATGCAAGAAGCAAAATGCGCCGCTCGTATTGTAATGAATAGGGCGACAGAGAGAAGGGTCGCGGAAAACGGCGGGGATTTTATATTTCGCAGTTTACCCGAGAAAAATTCCCCCGAGTTGCGATGCCGATGAAGCGACGGCACCGGCAATTACGAGACGCCTGGCATTCCGTTACGGAAGAAATATTTACGCTACAAGAGTAACGCTGGAGCGTGGAAACGCGAATAAATAGTTAGCCAACAATGCCTGGCTCTCGTCCGACTGACAAGCCTACTCTATAAATCGAGCCGTTGAAATAATATTTGCCCGTTTGCGCGTATTATTTTCGACCCGCAAGAGGGAGATTTTCCTTTAAGGATTTCCAGAGAATATTCGTGAAAGGCGTCTTATTTTCAATCGAGATCTCCCAAGTAGAAAATATTTTACGAAAATAATTATGTAAATTGACGTCGAATATTTTTTTCTATCCAACCTTTATACTCATGAGTTTCATGAAACGCCTTTATATAGCCTTTATACAGAAAGAACGATTTTACTGAAATATTTAAAAATGTAACTAGATACATATTCGAAAATAATTTTATTTATAATAGATCATCAGAATAATTATGTAGGACGCTCAAATTGGCTATAGAATGTCAAAACTTTGTAGCACTGCTATCATGCTTGAGATTTCTACGTAATTATTTCGATGGTTCAACAAAGTTATTGTCAGATTTGTATTCAGCTATATTTTTAGATATGTCAATAAAGTTAAAATAATTAGTCAAAATAATTATACAGGGCGTTCAAATTGGTTGCTAAAACGTAAAAACTTTTTGTAGCATTGCTTATTATATTTGTAATTTCTACGTAATTATTTTCGTGGTCCAACAAAATTTTCAGATCTATATTTTTAGCTAAATTTTAGATATTTCAATAAAATCATTCTTTCCTTTCATAATATATGTAAAAATATCCTGATAGCTTGACATAATTTAGAAATAGAAATGTGGGAAATGGAATATTAATAAGATATCTACGTTGTAAATTCGGTGAAAAATTATTTTATTATTATTTATTGAGCTGCATATTTTATAAAGTCAGATATAAAGATAGATAAGATCGTATTCATATAAATTAATGTTCATCGCGTATAATCACTACATAAGAGGAAATTTCTTTTTTTTGCCCGAGCAATCGTAGCTTGGACACTGATAGGTCGATATACCTTCATATATCCGTCTGATAATAGAATTTTGCTCGTCCATTAATATCGTCTTAAAGCATCGTCCCGGAAATTGCTCTCCAAGAGCCGGGAGAAACAGCGTATCTCGGTTATATAAAGCTGCCGGACGCTGTAAATCCGTCGTGCGGTTGCTTAACTTCGTGTATCGGCCGTATTTATTCTTAAAAACGAGATTACGTCGTACGGTAACAAGGTATAGCCCCACGCGTAATGCGATACGATGGGCGTGTCGTAGAGGGTGCAACAAAAGCACGGGGTAAAAACTTGAGATGTGTGTGCTCGCACGTCTCGAGATAGAAAATGCAAGGATAGTAACGATTAATATGTATATACGTGTAAGGTATGCGTGTTCGTTGAATTGGAGTATGTATGCTGAATTAAATTAGCCTTCATCTCTTTCTTTTTAATCTACCGTGTGCAGCCAAGGATTAAACGATATCATGAAAATAAATTCTGCAATAGAAATGCTTAGTTTGTCTGGCTAAAAGTATGGTACAATGTGTAAAAGTATTTGTGTACCGAATTTTTTGAATACCGAGATAACAAAATCTAAAAATTCGGATACAAGATAGTTCACAAAAATATCTTTAAGATATTTTGGACCTTTGTATTGCTTAGATAATGACGATAATGACGGTAACAAAAATGATGCAAAAGTTAAATAAAGAAATGTATAACATTAATTTAGTGATACTTGTAAATATGTAGCAAACGTTAACTTTTATAAGGAAAACGCCAATTTCAATTACACGACTCATATTTTTCATTATAACTTTACTCACACATAATAATTTGAATAAATTACGAGAATTAAACTTGTACGTAATGTGAAATACGATCGTATCAAATACAAACTGAAGTCAAAAATTAAAAGCGTTAAGCATAAATTGATAATTATTATTTAAGTTATTATTATTAATTTATTGTGAAATTAATGTGTATGCTAAAATAATTATACATGTATGTGTTCGATATCCAATTACCTTAACAGAAGGACTAGTTTTCAGTGGACACATTCGTGTACTGATCATTATGTAACAGCGATGAAAGTCAGTGTCATTGTAAACTGATATCTTCGGATATCTGATCGGACATGCCTGACTTCGTCATCGATCTCTTTGAAACATGTTGTGTTACACTATCTTGATATTGTACACTTCCTCTTTTACAGAATACCTAAATAACAGTTACATTCGGAAACATTAATTCTTTCATGTCATTTTAGGACAGCAATGTGATGATAAATTTAACTCTGCTGGTCTATTAAAAAAAAAAATTATACAATCATATTGTTTGATTCAATGTAATTAAAAAGAGCTGAGAAAAATAAAACAAAATTTTTCACGGAATAAGATCTTACATCATTAATAACGAAGTCATCAAATATCAAAGAATAAATAAAATATTAAGTAAGAAAATAAATTACATCTTGGGTTAAAAATAGAACAGACTAGTAGAATTAAGAAAAAAAGAATATCATAACTAAGAATCATAAATACTACAAGGATAAAAATAAGGATATCATAAAGAACATCATATATATTAATGCGATTCTCAATTGTAATTTAATTAATTTAATTTAATCTCTATATCTAGATCGAAAAATTTACATCGTCAACATTTTAAAGTTGCGCGAAAAACAATTAGTTGGATAAATCCGTTCTATAAAAGTTTGGAAACTGGGATAGAGAAGTTCTATTATAATATAAAGTTCCCCCGAAGTCAGGTACATTCCACGGTAGTTCGTGTCTAAATGGTTATATTATGTTGTCGCTGCCGCATCCGCAAAATCGATCCGGCTATCATGTGGCACTAATGCTTTTAGCTCGCGGCATTTAGATTACGTCCACGAAGACTTAAATGATCTAAAATTACATAATAAACATAATGAAATATTACGCCGTATCCCAAACCCGTGCAATTCACGGAAAAGTGTCGAATTTAACCAAATTCAAATTATATATAATATATATATAAAATTTCACTGGTATCGCGTAACACGGATTAGATCCGACGTTTACGATTATTATTTGCATTAGAAGCCATCACAGTTTGCGATGGCACAGTCGGGGCCGACATTAACGCTGTTAATGATTGCTAAGATTCCCGATGACGAAACTCCGCCGAGAAGAGGAGACATATATCGATATCACTACGTCCTCCGTATAACGGCATCTCTCTTATCACGCGAACGTCGTGATAACGACGTGCCTGAGCGGTGGAACAATAGGCGAGAGGGAGTCGCTCACCCGCGACGATCCGTATTTCAATACATAGCGTTTCACGAGGATGGCACGAAAGGCGCCGCGTATGCGGCATAAATCCTGGAAGAATTATCCGACGACGAGGCGAATTAAAGTTACCGTACGCCTCCGCGTGCTGAATTAATTCACCCGAAACGTTCATACATTTTAACACGCTATTGTACCGGTACGTCGTGCGTAATGTAATATTCACAATAGATTGTAGCACGGTTTACATACTGGTTATAAATGTTGCAATTGCGCCGAACGATACACATCTGAATCCGAATATAAATGTTGCAGCCGTGCCGATGGAGTTTCTCCCGTTTCTTTATTCGATCATAAATCTTTGGATTATTTTCAAGTCGATTTTCTTAAAATTCAATCAATTATATATCTTGATGTATACATGTATATTACGTTCAATCGTATAGCTTGTGTAATTTATTAAGGATATATTGCATATTGCACATATTTTTTAATAAAATTATGACAAAATTATGAAAAAGTTACAAATTTTCCTATATTGGAAAGTAATACAAAGGGTTTGGCGGCAACTTTTGGATCAAAAATTATTTTAATAAGGAGTAGAGGACTTTTTTTGTTGTAATAATTAAGATAGAACGAGAAAGTTTTTATTTAAATTATAAAATTGTATTTTAAATATAACTATTGATCTTATTTAATCTTTATTATATATAAAACATTCATTTTTATACGGAAAGTATAAATTTCTATTTTCAAACACTTTCGTAGAGACTATACATATATGTTACACATCCTTAATTATATCTGACTGACACGCGTGTATGACCTTTATTATGAAATTGAAGATAAAGCGCAAGTATCTCTGAAACTACATTTTCGAGGGAAGCGTCAATTTAACGATCTCGGTTATCGCACGAGCACTGGATGCGCCTTTGCTTTGGGTAACGAAGTGCAATCTTCTTCGATGCGCGCGCGCGCGCGCGCGAAACAATGACGAAAGAGTAGCGCAAGGTAACGATCGGCGAATTCCAAGTCAAGATGTTTCCCGATTCCGGAATAGTTTCGCGGGACGCAATAAATTCCTGAAGGATCCTACGTCGGCTCGATCCGCCACCGCAGGCAGGAAAATTCCAGTGGTGACGCTGCGGGATCTAGACGTCGTCGGGATCCACGACTGCACATTTTGGAAATTCGGTCCAGGCGGAAAGTGTGCGGGCTGAATTATTAATCGCGCGTCGAACTTTTCCATCGTCATTCTCGTGTAAAACGCCGCTCACGAAACTCCCGACGACTCCTACGCGCGCTCGCCCGATTAATCTCTCGTTCTTTTAAATCCTCGTGTTAAGGCAAATTGCCAATTACGCTTCGATCTTCTTCTTGCCGCGGTAGACACGTACTGGTATATAATTTATCTCCATAGCTCTCACCGTTCTACGTGACGCACATTTGTAATGTACGTTATTTATTGTAATCATTGAGCTGATTATTTTTATTCCATACGATTATTCACGTAAATTTATCTTTCATTAAGATAGAATACATGTTCCGCGAATAGAATGAACGGTACGTGTACTTGTTGTCTTATCCGTGCTAATAATAACTATAATTTGATTCTAGTGTACTTCGGAAATTAGTTTACGAGCTGGAAATTAACTTACAAAGCGCTCAACGTAATTTATTCTTTGCTAACATCTTATCGACCTACTTTTGCTCAAAGTCTTTATATTACGTTGATCTTTACCAAAATCGAATATACATAAAATAGAAAAATATCAGTTATAAAAACACTATAAAGGACTATAAAGCCTAAAGTTATTTTCTCAACAGTCGAGCTGTAAAACGGTTATATCTGCGGCTTTTTTTCGGCGAGCCGAAAAGTCAGAGTTATGACCAGTCTAAATCTTTTTTTCCAGTTATCACACATCGTTAAAATCTTACAAAAAGTTATGCATAAAGTAAAAATCATTTACATTTTTTTACACTACTAACATTAACTGCAAGCAAATTAATGATTTCAGTGAGACGAATGTCTTTCGTAT
The DNA here is from genome assembly GCF_000204515.1 of Acromyrmex echinatior. Next base: position 632,638 of record NW_011626573.1, read on the forward strand.
CTTCATAATTTATTGAAAATTCAAGTTCTTGCAAATTACGCTCGGAAATTGAAATCCAATAAACTCTTATACCTGTCAGAAATAAGAATTTATTGGATTCGAAATTCCATCGTTGAGTAAAGGAATGTGAAAAGTATAACCATTCATTTTTCATGAATGATTTTAAGAACAATATTTCAAACAATTAATCACACAATTCTTTAAATTGCGATTAGGTAACTGTTTGAAATGTCGTTTTTAACGTTATTCGTAAAAAATGAATGATACTTTTCAAGCATTCTTTGACTCGCATCAATAATAATAAACCCAGCCGCTTATCCCTGTGTATGAATCTCTCAATAATTTCGATCGTGATTTTATCTCATTTTATCTCATCGTACAATCACGATTATGTCGGGAATCCGTGCCGGCAGCGGTAGTTCGCGACCATAAAGTGGTGGTGAACTAGAGAGATTGAGAGACAGAGAGAGAAAGCAGAGCTTCCAGTTTAAAGCTCAACAACAATGTGCGCGGAATCGGTCGCCGATCAACAAATTCCGATTCTCGCGGTATATCTCGAGCCAGAGGATCCGGTGGAGCAGTTTGCGGGGCGCGCACGATAAATTCCGGAAGGAACCCCCACGTGGGTGGAAATACCGGCGTCGGCGTCGGCGTCGGCGTCGGCGACGACGATGACGACAACGACAACGACGGTGGCGCGATCGAGACATCGGATCCATACAATAGCTCTCGCTTTACCCGCAGAAATCCGATCGGACCGATATTGCGCGCATGCAGTATGTGATATTACGCACAGCGCCACGGTTACGTGTGTAAAGGCACGACGAGTAGTCTATATACGTATATGTATATATAGATATTACATGGCATCCTTGTACACGCGTTGTGGAGACCGCTTTGTATTTCGTATTGGCCGAGCGAACGAGGGGGGCGCATACATGTACTCGCAACAGCTCTCGTTCGCTTCACCCTCTCCTATGAGAGCCACCGAGATTCGTGTTTGCATAAATCTTAAGCCGGTATCTATTTGGCGCGGCAGATGCGCGCGGCGTATGTCGGAAGACGTACGACGTGCGTGTCCCGTTGCGTGCCGCATTGCGTCGCCGCGGCACGAACGCACCAGCCGGAAACGAGTTATCGAGCATTTGCCGATAATGCATTGGAATAACGATTTTTGGAAGAGCCAGTCGTGGCAATCGGAAAGGGAGGCAGCGATTAAAAAAAAGGGACAATAAGGGGAAAAAAAAAACGAAAGAGAGAAAAAGATGCTTAACGATTTATTTGTCCGAATCGGCAGTAGAGAACTATTGGAATTCTTGAGCGAATTATAAGAGAACATAATTTCGCTTCGAAAGTAATTAACCGGATTAATTCCCGTTCGATGAGAATTAATTTTAGAATATTGAAATTTCAACGTGCTATCTCTAAATATTTAATATATTCGCATTATGAATTTATACAGGTTGAATTTATTAAGTGCATTTAATGCTTTATTCATTTTATCGTAATGTTGTATTTATATATATATAATATATTTATTTTATATTACGAGTCCATTTTCGTTGTTTGATTAAAAAAGTGAAAAAGATAATTTATCTGATTTTTTTACTTGTATAATAATTAAAGCGCAAAATTCGAATGATGAAAGTATTTTATTATTTTAACTGCAGAACTGTAATTCTTTGGACTTAGAAATTTTAGAATTATTTAACTCTTTAAACGCCACATTAAGAGAACAATACACTACAGTACAGCATATCCACCCAATTTGATTGCTGCTTACAACTTATAACTTTTATAAAAGAAATATATTGTAAAAAAATTTATTAATCGAAACGTCAGACATTAAGTAACAGTATCAAACAAATGTATATGTATTTTTATTTAAAAAAACTTACAAGCAATGGAAAAAGAAAGCTGGATATGCCACACTAAATAGGTTAAAGTCTTATTTTTGAAGAAAATAGGAAAGTGATACTAGTAATGATAATTATTCGTCATTTGATAGTTAATTATTTTTTGATAAGAATTTTTTATAAGTATTAAACTATTTCTAATTAATTTTTCTTGTAACGCACTAATGGACATTGCACCGACGCGATAATACATTATCGCTAAGCCTGTAAAACATGAGAAGTATAGAAAGGAGAAACTGAAATGAACAAAAAAGAACTGTAACATTTATTAGTTCTGAAATAGAATCGTTTGGAACGTCCAGAAGTTAATTACAATGGAATATCATTAAAGAGATCACCGACTCGACGAAGTTGATGAAAGAACTCGATTGTTCCTTTCATCTACTAAGAAATCGGAATTACTAGTGAAAGGAGATTTGAAAACTCGAAGAAACGACGATTGATTTCGCAACGTTAAATAACAGGCGCCGTCGACGACAAATCCTGCTTTGTGCCGAATAACAGCATTACTGTTACGTGTAAATACCATGAAATTCGTTCAGCGTGAGCAACAAATATGATTAAATTTTATTGCGTATATGCATAATTGTGCGCGGCACATGTAAAGCGTCGCAAAGGTAATTAATGTAAATGAAATTTGCGGATGTAACGGGCGCGTGTAACAACGTAGCGCACTCGTGCAAGCAAGAGGTTGCAGAGTTGCTTTAAAGGGCACGACAACGACGGATGGACAACCGCGTGATGGATGAATTGCAATTACGTGGGCGTGGAAAGAAGAAGGGAGATGGATTTGAGTGACGAATAGAGGGAGTAAACTGAGCGATACTCGAATTAGGAAAGCGGAAGTAAAAACGCATGACACGTAGAAAAAAATCAAAGGGAAACGAGACGAGCGAATACGTGATCTGGGAGGAATGTAAACGTCATCTGATATTATTAATTCATATATATTCGTATTAATTTATATGTTTGCCGCGATACTATCTATTAATAAATAACTTGAATAATATATAATACAAGGATGGTGGTAACCAAATTACAAATTGTTCCATTAATATGTAGTGTACAATTAGCAAATAATTGCACGACGATTAGTTGCGGTTATTAAAATAGGCATTAATAATAAATATAATTTAAATGTGATTCCAAGGATACGGTGGTGTTAACCGTCGTATAACTTTTTGATATTAGAATAAGATTAAAATCGCTAAAAATCGCTCATCAAAAACCGCACATTTAATTTACATTAATTTACACAAAATTTACACAAAACGATTAATAAAACGTTTGTTATATCACATTAAATCGTATTAAATCTCGTGAGAAGGAACATTTTATAATAAAAACATTGCAAGTCGGTATTTAGTTTGTTCCGTGCGAGTCTGGTCAGCTTGCATGCGCAAAAGTAATTTTCTGTCACAACAGCAAACTGTGTTACACACACAGCTCGACATTGCGAATTTTTGTTATTACAAAATACAACGTTGGCCAGTGGAAAGTGCGCATTCCGCGGAAGAGCAGAATTTTATTGTTGCGCATACGAGGAAAGATTAAAAGTCTGTATTTTCTGGGAAATTACGGACAGTGGCGGCTGGTAAGGATAAGTGAAGTCCCCTCGCCGAAATAACACATAGCAAATTTTCTAGCCTCATTTACATACATCTGCAACGGAGAACTCCATACTCCGGCGATAATCATGATGTATTGCGCTGTTGTATCATTTACCACACATTACGGTTGGTAAATTTCAACCGTGCTTTTTACTTTGCATTATCTGCGGACATCGCGAAGATTGATGCGCGGGTTGCAAGCACAGCTCGGTAAACCCTCTCTTCATGCTCGTCAGGACGTCCGAATGTTATCAGTTATTACTGCTGAATGCCGACGCGACGACGATAGATAACACATTCGGTCGCTGGTCCGGCTAGATGCCATTATCGTTCAAAGAGCGCCGGGGTTAAATCCAAATCCGGAGCGAAGGCGGTATGTTATTTTGGCAGACGAAAGGGGATTGAAACGCGCTCCGAGAAAAATTGATGTTGCATGTGAGGCTGGTTTCCGGGGCAAACTCGTTTGGCGGTAACGGGGTCGTTGCACCTCACGTGATTACCTCCAGCCTCAAAATCGACTTCCGCGACGCCCTTTTCGAGTTTCGATCCATTAACCGTCGTGGTGTCCTACGTTACTATTGCGACTATTTTTTTACGGGATAATTGATTGAAACAAGAAATCCTACTTAATTTTTAGGGAACAAACCTGATGAGATATTTTAGCAAGATTACACGGAAAAAACGATTTTTTTAAATTTAATATTTCACTATAGATGCACACACACACACACACACCCACAAAAAATAAATCAAAATAATTATATAGGGAACTCAAATATAATGAAAACAAATTGTTATGTTCTAACAATCAGCTTGAACGTTCTACATAATTATTAACCCATTAAGGCTGGTCGATTTTTCGGCGTATTTTAAAAATTCATTTTTTTGTTATTTACATTTTTTCTATATCGCTTTGAACTAATAGTCGCAAAATCGACCACCTCCCCCCTCTCCCCCTCGGCTTAAATGACCAACCCTAGGGTGAAAATTTTTGACAAGTAAGTGGCTCTTTAAGGGCATAATAGCTTGCCATTAAAGGATTTTAAATTTTGAGAAAAAACATTTGTCTTGGTCCTTAATGGGTTAATAGTTCAAAATTATTTTTTGATCTGCAGTCTCTATTAGCTATACGTTTAGATACTTCAGTACCGTGTTCTTTCCGTGTACTAAGCTTGAATTAATCGTGTAATGTCGTAATTGAATAATAACGGGCCGACTACAATTTTATTGTCTGTTTCTTTATTTTTATAGTATCCAGAAGGTCGAATTTTACTTAAAAGTACTAAACGCTTCTAAACGCTTTCAGCACGTGAATAAAAACGCATCGTACGAGATACTTTTATCGATTTCAACACTCACTTGGAACGTTTTCTTCCGCAAAGAGACGTAAAGTTCTGCCTTTATTTGCGCAAGCGCATCTAAATTCGCGTATAGTGCATCCGGCCATAACGGTGGATGATCTCGTTACTTGGAGGAATGCAGCAGGTCACAGACTACTAAATTCTGAATCCTCTGCCGTTTTAATAGAGAATATTGCAGCAACATACGTACAATCCTATTCGAACACTACGGCATTCGAACTTATTGATCGCGATGGCAATCGATAATTGATCGATCATTTCCCTTCCTTACGATATTACTTAATTTATAGGAGAACCTTTTAAACTTTCCACTTTACGTCGCTTCATTAACTTTCTAACGTCGTTCGTCTGAAGTACGTGTTATAATACTGCGAACCAGGTCAAAGAAGATTCAACTTTCATGAGCGATGACTTGTTTTATTAGGATGTGTATCTTTTTTTTTTCTTTCGTATCATAGATAATTTGTAAGTTGGAGATATTACGAAAGTATGATAAGTTTTTAAGAACGAGATTAATTTGCATTTATATGAGATGCTCCATTTCTGCCGTATTACATCTTAACGACGAATACATCATCCGATTTTCTCGTCATTTTTTTCTAGGATATCGAAATACATTCATAACGTATAATGGATCGATTATTATCCCGCGTGAGGAACCGGATGAATCTTTCGAAAATTTGATTTTTTTTTTTCTGTACGCGAGACACGCCGTCGTAAACTTGACCCACTCTTGACGGAAATACCTGTTTCTCGATTTTAATAACCTACCCCTAAAGATTCTCATCGGCGTTATTTTCCAGGAGATGTTTTTTTTTTTTTTTTTGGGAGCCGTCTGTCTTACGAAATTACGCGATAGCTGAGCGACAAAAAGAACATGTAAAAGAGCACGTGGAGTAACATAGCGAGGGTAGACTTTCTCGCTATTTCCGTGTTCGCTGTTTCTCCACAAACGTATCTAGGGCGGCGGCCCATAAATTCTCGCCTAATGATACCGGGGTACAGAAAGAGAGAGAGAGAGGGGGGGGGAGGGAGGGATAGAGAGAACCGATGGTAACAGCGAGAGACCCTGAAGCACTTCGTTCCGATGCGGCACGAGCGAAATAAAGTGGAACTTCGACAGGTTCCGGAAGACGAGAATATGTCACTCGTTTGAAACTGATCGATTATTAAGCACCCTGAGATCTTTATAAATGAAAATCGGCTATTTCTTGATTTTATTATTCCCCATTAACGTCCGATGATGAATTGAAAAATATTAACAATCATTAATTTTCTACGCACTTCGGTACGTATTTGTGTAAAAACGGAAATTATTCTGCAGTCGTATTTTATTATTATATATATGTATATAAATTTATATATTGCTACATCGTAATTTAATTAAAATGACGAACGCAAATTATTAATTAATACGTGCTAGTTAAGCCCGAGTAATCGATCGAATAAAAATCGCGATCAGTTTTTATTATATTCTTTAGCAGCGCCATTTCCTTGGATTATTCCCTCGGCTTCAAATGACAAATGTATTTGAAGAATTAGAACGGTCCGGAGGCTGAATAGAAACGAGTGAACGATCTAAAAGCTCTTGGAGTAGGTAAAGAGGAGGGAGGGAACGTCGAACCCCCTTCTCTTATACAAAGATCGATGTTGCTCGAACGAGATTTTTCCACGCGATATGCATGGGGCAACAGCCTGCGATCGGATTAGAATAAATGTGATCTCCGCAAAGCGGAGGGAAAAGCGGCGTTTGTTCCAGAAAGGGAGTTTTCATTTTTATTGCGATGTGCGGAAAAGAAGCTCTCAGTGGTCGGCGGAGTGTTGGAAGAAACCGACGGGTGCAGGAAGTGCTACTGACAGCTCCGAAATACTTTACAGCATCCGAGTGGCTCATACACGCGAGAAAATAACATATCGCGCAGTCGCGTCTCGCGTTTTTATAAAAATAGAAGCTCTCGCTCGCCAACCTTTAATCCTTTTTGCATTTTTTAATGGTTACGCGCGATTAACATAAATGACGGAAGTGTACGTAAAACAAATGGCGGAAACAAGAGGAAAGAGGGAAGAAGAAATAGTTCATTCAAACAATTCGTTTTGCTGCGAGTTACGTTCTCTAAATTGACAAATCGAAACAGCTGGCGATTCAACTTTCACGAAGTAATGATCTTCGTTGGAAATTGTTCCGAGCTCAACGACTCTCGAGTGAATTGTATTCTCCAAAGGCAAATACATTTCTTTACGTATAAAGATTTTTCTCTTACGTGTGAAACTATATTTCAAAATGTACTGTAATTGATACGATATTTTTGTCACAGGGAAAGGCGATAAATCGCGCAGAAAGATTGTGAACGTAAAATTTACGAGAGCAGTTTCTTCTTGTTCGTCAATCGTTCGTTGTTTGAACAACGACTTAGAATACTTCTCGTAACAAAATCTTCGACTTGTTATGTACATTCGATTTACTTTTCGTCTTTTTTCTCTCTCTTCTTCTTTCCAGTCCATGTTATTACGTTCGTTCGAGGAGTGTATTAACTACGGCAAAATAACTTTGGCGACAAGTCGTAGTACAGGATCTTATAAAATTCATATTTCTGGCTCTGAATTCAAGTACAGGTTGATCGCCTAAGTTTCCACGTGGTGGTTCGGCGCTAAGAGACGCTCGTTAAAGGGGGCTCGCAATGTCTGATAAAAATTTCAATTTATACGCAAAAAAGTCCTCGAAACTTAGATGAAGAAAGTTCATAACTGCCCATTAGCTCGTTTGCCGTGCCTGCGGAAGTGAGGACTTCTCGTCACGACCTTTTCCGCCTTCCCTCCCCCCTTTTCTCGGGTCTCTTTCACCCGTACAGGTTGTAAAATGTAGACATCCGCGTGATACTTATTTGAGAAATGATAATTAGCAATTAACTTGTAGCGAAAGCTGCCGCGTCAAAGTACGCGGAAGTTATTTACTAAAATAGTTAACACGTTGAATTCCGTGGATTATGATATTACACGTAATATCATGACTATGCTTGTGTATACGGAGTGTTCTCTAAATTTTACATCAAACTTTAGGAATGTTTCAAATTCTCTAGGGGTTTGGAAACATCTTTTGTCTCAGCAGAATTTGATTGGACGACGTCGCTGTGGGAGTGAAACTCGTTCAGCAACTAAATTTTATATTAAATTTTATTATTTCTTGCTTTTGCGAACGATTTTAATTATTATATTGTATATTTATACGCAAAAATATATCTACTCTATCTACTCAGTACAGTGGTTCTTTTTTTTTTGCTGAGTATATTAAATCTCATTTTTTATTATTTTTGTATTTCTATATTTTCAATGATTAATTATAAATATTAGCTTCTAATGATATAAATACTAATGATGATAAATATTAACTTTTGTCAGAGGATGTTGTGATACTTTTGACTATTTTCAAGCAAGTTATATTAATAAAAATTTAAATAAATGTAATTGTAATTGATTGCGCTTCTGTTATCTCGTTATGTCTAGCCTTTTGATAGCCATATAAATAAAATTTAACGAGGCAGAAAGAGTCGACCACGATGGTTGATTAAATTCTATAGCTGCTTATTAATTTACATTGTCAAAAACAGATTTCTACATGGCGCATACTCGACTAGCTGTTTTATTGAGCTGCCTAGTAATATCCGCCAAAAATTTGTTTACTTCAACGGTAGGACAAGAGAAAATCGAGTACAATTTGCTTTTAATGTCAATCTACTTCTGCAGCGACTGACATTTTAGAGTTATTAAATTTTACATAAAATGTTTTTCGTCGACGATATTTTCATTTTAAAGTAAGATTTGCTTTATACGCGCGAATAAATGTAAGTCGTTCTCCTTCGTCTACATCGAAAGTAACGTGACAGGCGCGGAATACAATACGCGGATGCGATCGATCAGGCCAATTAACACGCATTTAAATTTATCTATCGACGGCTTTTGTGTCGTAGCAATTAATTACTTATTTAATTAACCGACGATGTTTCCACAACAGTAACATGTAGAGATGGATCGGACGAGAATGTTTAGCGTTTGTCGAATATTCGAGGCGATCGATCATTGTGTTTGAGGCGTCGCCGCTTCACACCTGGTTATCACGATCACGATTATTCGAATAATTAATAGCGAGTTACATCGTAATTTATTATACCGCTATCTCTTTCCGCTGATCGCCGAATTCATACGTGGCTGTACCTTTTTGACCGGCGACAACAAAATGATTGCATTTTATCGTACATTTCCGCGGAAGAGGACGTGAGTGCGCGCCATTAAATGTAAAGCCGCATACGTATCCGTTTTATTACGAGAAATATGATTAATGAATTTCGTGGCGCGCGAACGCGACGTTAACGCACGCCCACTGGACATTCATCATTAAAACATTCGTTCGTTAAAACCGTGAAGAGGATCGCACGCGCTTATGCGCTCCGAGTTACGTAATTACGATACAAATTACAATTTTCGGTGGAAAAAAAGTTCAGCGTAGTCAGACGGAAGTTTCAGCGACGCACAGTAATTAACTTCTCAAACGATAGGCGGATTTAAAGGACGAGACAAAAAGCACTTCCGTCCACCGCGTTTTGAAATGAATGCGATTTGTTCGATAAAAACTCTGCTTTCAAAATTTTGTCAAGAACGAATTTTGTCTATTTCATAAAAAGTTAATATGAACTAGTAGGATGAATTATCAAAAAAATTAATTTGCATGATATATGCTAAAGATATTACCTAATTCTTCCGTTGTTTAGATACTTGCATTATTAAAGAATTAGTTTTTTTTTTTTCATAAATATTGTAGAAACGCAAGTATTCGAAGAACGTATATTTTTAAATTATATTGAATTATATATTTAAATTCTCGTAAATTTGAGCAAAATTTTTTATTCGAGTACTCATTATTGAGCTTAAATTACTCAAAGAATTCGTAATTGAAGGGAAGTGCGGGAAACGTACCCCGCATTGCTGAAATAACAAGTCAGATACTCTTTGTAAGTCCTGCCTTACTATTTAAAGGGGTTAATTTCCTTCGGAGCAAATTATACAGCGTGTACGTTACATTATTACAATAAATTCTACCTTCCGTCTTTGACACCTGAAACATTTAAGAAAAAGAATTTCGCAAAAAAAAAAGACGGAGCGATTACTGCTCGTATATTACCTACTGTTTTTCGTCAAAATGATGTCTCTGTAAATTCTCTCCCGTTGATGCGGGTTAAGAGATCAAATTACGTTTCTTTGCGTAAAAATTCCCTCGTAGCTGAAATGTAACTCCGCGAAAATGCATTCACCGATCAAAAGCACCGGAGAAAATCCCCGTATTTTTACGTACGTGTATCAGAGTAACCGTAAGGTTATTAATACGTACTCTGCATTGCGAAATGTACATATTCTGTACCGCTGTACATAACGAACAAGGCAAACGCGGTTCGCGAAAGCGCGTTATGACGATTCGCGTACCCTGTACGAGAGGGAACAATATTATCTGCGTGTGCTCGCTTCCTATTCGCGCGAATATTCCTCGGGAATAACACGGGGCGGCGGTGGTCATGTATCCCGTAATCAGTGCAAAACGCGAGAGTTAAGCCTGGACGCATTCTGTATTAAACCACGTGTGTGTACCTACTACGTGTGTATTCTACACGAATTAACCTTTGACACGTTAATACCACATCCATTTCGATTAATTTTTTAAAAGCTTGAATAAAGCCCGTATCACCGATATCGCGGCAAATAATGCATTTTTTATGTCTATACTGTTATTTTGCGTTATCTCGATAATTGATCTATACCATTGATACGCGCAGCTTTCTAAATTCAATTGGTTATGACTATACTATATTAATAATAAATCATGCTACCCAGCTATTGTTCAATCGAAACGTATCGAATCAAAATATCCGAAAAATCTAATTGGAATCGTGTAACTCGGAGAAATTCACAAATTCGATTGGAAATATATTTCCAATTCGTGTATCGTCTATTTAAAAAGAATCACATCGTAACTACTATTGTAACACTGCGTGGAAGTATATATATATTATATAAATAATTTTATTAATCAACTCGTAGCTTATAAGAATAAAAAAAGAGCGCATATTTTTATTATCGCGCAAGAATTTAATTAAATTACCGTAAATTGCCGTTGAATCCGAAAAACCGTTGAACCGACACGATATTTCGATTTAAAAATTAAATTCGCAACTACGCGTCGACGCAGCTTAGCCCGCAATTTATCAAACAACCTTCAGAGCCTTTTTAAAGCGCACAAGTAGGTCATTGTCTTTGGGCAAGCGACCGTGCGGCGCGGAAACCAGATTTCTTCAGGTCCCACATTTCTTGCAATAGAACCTTGAGATAACAGACTCGCTGTCGAAGGACGCCCACCTGAAAAACAGCTTGAATTTTCTTTTCTTTTTTTTTTTTTTTCGTTTTTTTCCCCGCCCTCTGTGCAGTTAATTGCACGTCAAGTTAGAAAACAAGTTAGGGAACTACTGAAGTAGAGAGATACGAGATTCTATCTTTGAAATTTCATGCAAAACATGGTTAAAGTACAATCCGAGAACGGAAATTACATTTTGCAAACAGTAAAATATTTACACAAACGAAGTGTTGATCCTAATTTATTTTCTTCGAAGCGCAAAATTGTGCGCAGCACAACTTCAGCAATTTTCCCACTTTTTAAAGCAGAGGTTCAACGGACTCGCTTTCGGGATCCGTTTGCAGATGCTTTTTCGCACTTATTTTTATCTCCTTGATATCCACGGATCGTTTCCCTTTCAGAAGCGAAAGTAGAAAAAAGTCGTGAGGAACGATATTTTGTGAATTTCTGGTGCATTTGGTCCCATGCGATTTCTTCCTTTTCGCTAAGCTAAAGAACGTCTTGAAAGAGAGAAGCGATTTCAAGTTGTCGACATGTCCGATAAGTTGTCGAGGCAAAAATCTTATCTACAAATCTCATCGTCTTTCCATTTGATAAAATCGCCGATTTTCGATCGAAAGATTTTTTTTATTTTTTTTTAAATTTTATTTTATTTTATTTTTTTTAAGAAAGAAATAAAATATCAGGTTTAATAACTCTATTAAATTATTAGTATAACAATAAACGACAAGTTTTCAATACATCGATTCTTTTTAATATAGAAAATTTATTATTTTTTATTCTCCACTTAAAAAAATATTCTGTACAGAGAACTTTATAGAAAAAAAAAAGTTTTCAATTCAAACTCGGTTTGTTGGACTTGGGAAAATTATTTTTTCTAATTGCACTCTCAGACTTTTGGAAGTTTTAATCGGCTTAACGCGCTTTGCCCGGCCCTTAAATGGCTTCCCTTCGAATCTAACTCAGGATAAAGCGAATACGATTTCTGAAAGCACTGTGCATTATTCCGTCGGAAGCAAAGCGGATCTTAATACGTGCATGCACTTTGCTGGATATCCGGTACTTTTTATCTGGCGTGCGATAATATCGCTTTGAGTACCGAATCTACATAGCAAGATTGTAAAATATACCGAGCCGGGTAAAAAAAAATAAATAAATAAATAAATGTGAAAATACGTACTTGACGGCGGTATTAATGCACCAAATGCGCGTTAGCATTTGCAATTAGTAACGGAAAAATATTTACAGACCGCGTACGGCAACGAATAACCCTTAGTCTGGAATAAATACAAAATCTCTTCGGACACGTTTACCCTGCGGGGTGATTACATGCCGGACACGTTTTCCTCGCGCGCGTAATTCATACAAAGCGAATGACTTTCTGATAACGCGACCTGCGGGCGAATTCATCAGCAAGATACCTTGTGTGTTTGTCGTTAAAAAATTATCTAAAAAAGAGATTCAAGCGCAAGCCGTGCTCCCGTATCTTCTATATATATATATATATATATGGTATATTCAACACTCATATTCTCATTAGGGTCTTCAATTTCACCAAAAAGCAAAAATATTATTCTAGTCGAAAGTTTTATTCTAACACGAATATCGCTCACAATAACGGGAAGATAAGAATCCCACAGTCACATTTAGCATAGGACATCGACTAGGACGAGAATGCGGACGCGTCCGCGTCCCTTCATATCTTTTTCAGCTCTTCTCTTTTTTTTTTTTATACGGTGAAAGAAGCGTCCCTGGAGGAACGGCGTCCCAGACGGTTGCCAAGATCACTTCCGACCTGCTCCGGTGCAGCGAGGGAAGCGTCATAGGAATACTAAATGCGCGTCGTGGAAACGCGCGAGCACCGGCATTTTTCGTGGCACGCTTTCTCGCCAGGTACGCCCATATTTCTAACCTCATCCCTTTACGTGGCCCCTGACCTCGTCGTGAGAAATGCACACGCCCTTTATCGCGCCGGCGGCGAGTATCCGCTCTTAATTTTCTTGCGGAAAGTCTTCCTCCGACTACGCGACGGTCGGAGAAACCACCACCTCGAAAAGACCTCCCCGCGCTTTTTCTCTTCTCGATCGTGCTTAAATATTTTCATTGCGTTCCCTTCGAACACGGGCTCGTTCAACCACTTTATTCTTCCTTCCTCCACCCCCACTTGCTTCTACGCGCGCGGCGGTGAGATACTCAGCCTCCTTGTTGTTTCACACTCCGCACGGAAGAGCCATCTTCTCCGGATGTACATACCTGTTTTATATCCGTGTGTATATGATACACACTGATATATACACATATTTATGTATTACGTACAAATGTACACATCCTTTGTACACTCTCGGTGCATTCGTAAATAAATATAAATGTTCGTTACATTACGCGCTTTTATGTGGATTACGCTTCAACTCCATCGAAGAGCGATAGATTCTGTTTATCGCGAAGTTTACACAAACACTCACGCTGCTGTGTAGATATAATTAAGTATCTAATATGTTGAAAATGTAATTACATCGAAATTTATGTACGGAGAGAAATTAAAATCGCGATTACACAAGATCTATAAATTTTAATCGTGAAACGAGATCTGGTTGGAGTAGAGAATAGAAACACAAAGAGAACGTATAAAAAAACATTTATTGTCAGTATAATAGATATTATTTACGATGCGTTTTTAACTTTTTGCTCCTGGAAAATATAATAGTTCATTGTGAATTGAATGCAGCATTTACTGAGAACAAGTTCCGTGAAATAATACATTTTGAAATATCACTTCCGTAATAATTGCGAATAACGAGAGAATGACGATGAAACTATAATTGTACGCGATGTTTATCAAGTTGAAATTTATCCGGGATTACGTTACAATTTGGGACAAAAAGACAGTTATACGAAGATCATTTAGGAGGTCGCGATCGGTAAGATTACGGTCGAGCACTTTTTACATCACGTGTGTGCTAATGTTCCATTATCGAGGGCGAATGCTCCGAGAGTTAAGAACGGTTCCGCTTTTTGTCTCCTTGACAAACGTGGCATGAATTCTCGAGCTCCGATTCCGATGGACCCATAAATTATATAGAAGTAATAATAAATCTCTACGTAATTGAAACATTTTACTTCCCTTCCTTTATTATCCGGCTGAGTGCCGTTAGATGTACGCTGAAGCGATGAAAATGACTAAAATAAGAAATGCATTGGATTTTCGAAGTTCAGGATAAAAATTTTCGCGAGGAATTGACATCGCCGTCTTTATTTAATGAATTCTCACAATGGCAATTCTGAAAATATCGGGCGCAAAATTTTTGTCCTGTAGATGAATCTTCAAAAATTTAGCGTCTTTACAGAGCGCGAACTGTGATAGATTTAAGACCATTTTAAATCTTAATTGCAATTAAATTGTAATCCAAATAAATATTAACTCAGCTATTGGACTTCTATTGCACGGTTATAATTTTGATATTTGCCGACGGAAGTCGAGAATGAGAGTGCTCGAGAAATCTAAATATTGAAAAAACCATGAATGCAAATACACAGTTATGCATGAATGTGTACATGGCTAAGCGGAAATACAAATATTCGAACGGACTTTCATTTTCTTCTCTCTAGGCGTTAAATAAGCGCCGGTAAGCTTTTAAAATTTTATGCTGGTATTAACAACGACAAAAAAAATATACGATTATTACAGACGAGTTACGACTTGAATACAAAAAAAGAAAAAATATCCAATGTTTTGACATGGATATATTTGGTAAATGAAGTTCTCAGCTTCGCATGTTTGACTTGAAATTTCCATGTATTCACATAATCGCGTATCTTTTTGTTACGTAAACAAATAACAATTTGCTTAATGACAGCAAAAAATAGTTTTATTTTACTTCTCTTTTTTTTCCCCCCTCTCTCGTAATATACATTTAGATATAATTGGTCAGAGGTCATTCCGCAGCCTAGAAATGTGACTGAACAGTTTGAATGTAAACCTTGAAGCGTGTAATTGTGCTTGATGTTTAATGCTAAGTACACCCATATCTCACAGTGCGATAACTTCGAACGCGAGCTCTACTACGTTTGCAGGCAAATAAAATTTAGGAACAAACGGCCTCGTTTGCGCTTGCTAAATGTGACACGTGTATACATACGGACTTGGGATTAAAACCTAGTCCTTCTTTTTTTATTAGCGAACCGCGGTAATCCAGTAGCTTTAATCCCAAGGTAACGTTCTCAAAGATTACAACTTCCACCGTTTATTCCTGATCCCGCACACAACAAGCGTTGCAACACTTTATTACCTCGCGCCAGGATGGTGTGGCATCATTAATTTAACCCGGTGCGCCGCGACGCGGAGCTGCTTGACACATCGCCGAGGCGAAAATCTCGTCGATAAATCTCGCCATCCCTCAGAGTCTGTTCAGTGGGATAGCCACTTTTCGATCAATGCCGCGCTTGACGAGAAATGGGATAAGTCTGGTCAATAGTGCATTAATATCACTTTTGAAGGGCCGCGTGGAAATGACAGAACTGCTGCGCGACGTGACGTGCGGAGCCGGGAAACCGATCGAAAGCTCATTTTCACGCGGCATCTCCGCGCCCGATACGGAAAGTTTTTCCTTCAAACGGAAATCCGTCATTTTGCTTGTAAATAGCAATAAGAACCTTACGTTTAGAAGCGACACGAAGTACCGTCGACAGCTTTTAAAAGTTTCCGCGGGAACGGAAACAGCGGGCTGGGAAAGGGAAAAAGTGGTACCGCGCCCTAAAAGGAAGAGACATCGTAAAAAGAGGAAGAAAAAGAAGAAGCGACAAGAACGTTAAGGTAATGCTCGAGGATCATCCTTTTTACGTGGCGATTATACAGACGGCATTACACAAAATGAGTTAAACTACCGCCAAGTAATAGTTTCGAGTAAACTTTATTTAAAACGCCCAGAGTTTTAACGTAGTACGGACTCGGTCACGTGTATAACTTTTTTTTCTGCCCCAGCGTCATCCGCCCATAAAATCCCATTCCTCTTCGTAACTTATATAACTCCATTTACTTCAACGTAAATTTTTCAAAACATGTAAAAATGCATGTTTGAATTCGCGAATGTTTTCTCCCGAACTACATCTACCGTCGTGTCGGTGTTACGGGAAACAACCCCCCCCCCTCCCCGTGAACATCCCCCCCGAACCGCGCCCGACCTTTCACGAAGCTCACGTTAACAATCCCCGGAGCCTTATTGTTTCGCCGTTGAATCCACGTAGGCGTCCATCTACACACGTATACATACGCGCGTAATTGTATTCTGGGTTACATACGCGTTTCGAAAGCGTCCCCGCGGTTCCGGTGGATACGGCTGTTTCGTTTTCGCGAAAACGTGCGCTACCTAAATATAAAATATTTTACCGCTGCGGAGACTCCGGGGAGGCGCGCATTTTCTCCGTCTCGAGTCGCGATTTTCGCGTCGGCACGTCCACGGCCTCGAAGGGCTGGCTTTCTGTGTACCATATAATGTAAACGTGACGCTGCGCGGATGGACGCTGTCGTGTCCGAAGCGGCGCGAAAAATACCCGCTGCCGCCGTAAACGGTTCGTTTCGTTTCCTGAGAAATCCTGAGGAATCTACGTTTTGCGCGGCCGAATAAATTTACGTACGTACGTACGATGTGATACGTCGCATTTATCTTTCGTATTTCGGTACACGGCGCGTTTATTCTCCGACGGTACAGTGCAATTCGAAATATGGGACGTTATCTCCGGTATTCCCCTCCCGCGAACGGCGCGTTGGAATACGTAGATTTATGCGCGTCGGCGAGGAGCGAAACGTCCTTTTATCTATCCTTTCATGGGATGGACGTAAAGGTCGAAGAGACAGGCGCTCCTTCTTCCCTGTTCTCTCTATCGGAGTACTGTTTCGTTCGTGATCGTTCGTTCGCCATCTCATCTCGTCTTGTCTCATCTTGCTCGTTGAGATCTATGGTATCGGTGACGTATCGGTTCTTTCCAGTCGATGCCGTATACGTGGGTTGTACTTCGAGTACCACTGAGCTTCAGAGGTAAAACTGGTTTCAGATAGACTCGTCGCTTGTCAGATATTCGACGAATCCCTCGGCGCGTCGCCTTTGTTTGACGAATTTAATGACGAATTTCGCGTTTTAGTTTGCTTTCGCTTATTTTTAGAAAACAGACGGGAGTTATCTTCACCGTTGTCACGTTGACGAGGAAAAAAAAAATAATGCGTTAAAAAAACATTGCAAGAGATGTTAACACTTTTGACCGTCAAGCTGATTTTAATATCAAATTTAATATTTTGGCTGTATGTACATCAGCTAAAAGTATCATTTAAAAAATCCGCTAAAAAAAGCCAAATATCAACTGACATCAAAAAATTTTGTCGTAAATACACTCCGAAACTAATTGCAAAAAAACAAAACAACATATTATTTGACTTTTGATGGATTATGCAACGCAATTATCATATTTTAGTGCTGCAATTTTAGGTAAATAACTTCTAAATGAGTAAATGATTTCGAATGACTTTTAATGAATATTTGTTCAAGTTTTTTATTAATATATGTATATGTACATAAAAATTTGATTTAATTCGTAATGCTATCTCTTCGTTAAATTTGCAAATAAGTACTACAAAACACGATTTTACAAGAATTATAACTACACAAACCGCACAGATATAATAATAGAAGTACCTATAAAATTTTTACATTTTTGGTAAAATGTTTTGGATTATGGTACATCCTTAATAAGATTTGTTTATGTCGTTCGCTCCAACATGTTCCTGCCATAGCTGCTACTCACTCCAACGTACTCGTGAAACAATAAACTATTGCCAAAATTTTTTGACAATAGTTTTGATACTGTTGTTTCTTAATATAATTAATATTGTTTTTTACGTTTTAAATTCTTAATAAAAAATCATTCCTAATTGAATAAGTAAAACTCTCAAACGAATAATAGCATACTTACGAATTTTCAGTATCCAAATATAGGTGGCGTGTAAACAAAGTGTTGGTAGATAACATAATAAATCAATATAATATTTATTTGTAAATGACACTAATGTATGAGCTACTTTCATTCTTACATTTTTATTTTAGTCAAACGTTATTTTAATCTATACATATATCAACTTTGTTATAATAAAATCAATAATTTTATTTCATTTTTATTTTCTATTTTGAAACAAGCGGTCACTTTTTCTTTCAAGTTTGCAATAATTCTTATTGTTATAAAATATTGCGGTAACGCGAATGGCAACGATTATGGTTAATGCAATGGGAGTAAGTACCTCTTTGTTATAACAATGGGGGATAAGTGCGATAATTATCTCGATTAACCCTACTTAACTTATAAGTACGCTCACGGGGTAACTAAGAACTCTCAACGTTTTCAGTAGGTGTAGGGGAAAGTGTACTTAATCCTCATCCCAGTAACTTTTTTTTTCTAATCAAGAAGGAAAGCGATTTTCACAAAACTAATTACTTAACAGAATCCTCTGGTAAATATAGATTTAAGTATCTTGAAAACAAAAATGAACAAAATGGAGATGTGTCCTTTCAGTCAGAAATAAACGCGCGTAATAGACGTATTCTCGGATGTCAAATAATGTTCCACTTTTAACATACACAATCAAGGTACATTATTTTATTGTAGTGTATTGACGATTTTACCGTATACATACGGCGTAAATATTTTTTTTATTTAACCATTCGTGTTATTAGTCAAAATATTTTTTTATAAAAAAAAACGCTTCCTTTATCGTTTTTTTCCCCCGTTTTATTTTACAAAACCAAAATAGAGTTACGTGTGATACTCCAGTGAAATGCAATTAAGGATAATACAGCGTAAAATTGCACTCGATCGCGGATATTGCATCAACGTATTAGAATATCTTCTCGATTCTTTAAGAAACGTCTTTGAAGATCGACGTTCCGGGTGATTTCGGATCCTCCTTGCGTCGCGCGAAATGGAACTATGAATGTATATTTCATTTTATTGTTTCCTTCCCTCTTCTTCCTACTAACACGCGCTCATTCGCGTTCCCAAGCACGCGTTCGTACACAAAACGCGCGCGAGTGCTTTTATCTTCCGCGCCGCGTCGCAGGCGGAGAAAACTTACGTGAGAGGCGGTATCAACGTCTCGGCGCGATATTCTCACCGTGAGATATTTTTCCGCGCGAGACAAACGCGAAAAGAGACTGCCATTGTTGCGTTTCAAAGAGCGGGCCCTTGCAAATTTAATCATCCGTAAATCATCGCCACTGCCGAGAGAAGGAGAGAGAGAGAGAGAGAGAGAGAAACCGAGCATTTCTCAAAGTGAAGCGCCGCCGTATCTCCTTGCATATTATTATCATTATTTTATGGTCTATTCAGGAACTTCAGTAAAGATGCGCTATACTTTTAGAGAGAGAATCTCTTGATTCCTGTGTTCAGCAGAATGTTACGATCAGCTGTCTCGATTTATTTAGTTTGATTATTTTTATTCAATTGAAAAATATTCCGGTCATCCGCGAATTTCTAAGGAAAAAGCGACAACTATTCCTCGGATTTTTTTTTTCATTTTTATATTTTTAATTGAAACTTTCATTATGCCTTTCTATCCTTTAACAGGACGTATTAAATTTAATATCCGAAAGGATTTATATTTAACACTTTTTTATATATTATTTGAAACGAATCTATCTTTTGAATATGTCGATTGACATGTACAAATTTATTCACTGAATTTTTAAATAAGTGGAATAACTATATACTATTTCGAAATGTGAAGCAATGACAGTACGTAATTGTTCTCAAGAGTGACTAGGTTCGATTATTTGACATATATTTCCAATCGGATTAATCGTTTCGTTGCTATGCAGGTCACTGCATATATTGGGTCATTTAAAAAGTATCCGCGGTTTTTTCATTCAAAAATTGAACAAAAAACCGCGGATACTTTTTAAATGACCTAACACTTTCGTTGTACGAATATAACTTCGAGCGGTACGAAGAAAAGAATTCGAAAGTATTTTTTCGGCATTTCAAAGTCGTCGTTACTTTTTCGCGAAAACTGGATACACGCTCCTATTCTTCTTTCTCGTGCTCGTTGTGTGCCTGCAAATTATATCGTCTAGAAGGAAATTCTCACCTACCGAAAGAACGGTACATCGCGCGACGTGGTAAAGTGCATTCCTACATGCAACCATGAGAGAAAACGGGGCCGGTCGCTAACGTGCGTACTTGCAATATTTTGCATGCGTGCTCCTACCGTCGCGCGTGACGCGCAACGGTGCAAATAAAATCATGCGTAACTCACGTAACGCAGTAACGTCATCACCATCCCGCTTTCCCTTTACATCTCTTTCTCCGTCTGTTTATGCGCAATGTCACGTTCCGCGGAACGAGGTAAGCGGACTCGGTTAATAAATGCAGCCCGCGTCGAGGTCCAATGAGTTGGACTTAGGTTACCAATTACGCTCCCGAATCATCGTGATTTTATTAGCTTGATCTTCCGGTCGCGTTTTTATTCGCTCGAACTTCGCGGCGAATTAAGGCGCCTCCCGAGACTCGTTCACGCTCTCGTTATAAGAGTAACGGTCGACGACGGTGAAATTAGTGTGTTCCATGATTGAACGGAAAATATTTTCCGTAAGAATTTTCCTTTCAAGAGGAAACGTCGGGGCACGATTGAAATAGTTTCACCTTTAACTACCGTAAACTACTGGAGCTACTTTGACCTTTGAGACTTCCAGTTTGGCGTAGAAGAGAGAAATTTTTATTTGTAATACAAAGACGAGAGAAAGAAAAGGAATTCTGAGATCTATTTTCTCGGAATTACGTCTGACAACTTTTTGATCGTTGGTCGCGTTATTGAGGAAAACGATCGGCATTTAATCTTCTGAAGTTCAAAGATTTTTGCATGAAAGCAAAACGGTTTAATAACGATATCTTTAAAATTTATTCTTTTGTTAAGAGATAGAATGAAAAGATAATGGTTCAATGTCATAAATATTTAATATTTTATCAAATTTAAATTATATAAAAAATAATGCGCGAAAAGGCAAATCATGTTTTTTTAAAAATAAATTTAATTTTAAAATCATTCGAAGTTTTATATATATATATATATGTATGTATGTGATCTACCTTCATGTATAGTTTATATGATTTTTCTTGATTCTCGGTATATTTTCTGTCTGGAATAGCGATGCGCACATTTCGATGCGGGCGAGTATCTCTATTTTTTAGTGACTTCGTTTGTTAACGTATTCGCTGTTGCGTAACTATTTCTTTCATGAAAGAGATAAAAAAACACCGAAGAAAACATGGAACGCGAGATTCTATAAGGCAAGAAAGTATAAGCACGAGAGTTCAGCCTGCTTCCTACTTGAACAGATGTACGCGAAGAATTCAATTCTTCTTTAGAATTTACTTGAAGAATGCACGCAGTTTTATGTGCTGTTCAAGGAAGAATTGCGCTGTATAATATTTAAAATCTATTCGTTGATTTTAATTTTATCGCGATAGTAATGATGAAAATAAAATTAACATCTACCGACGTTTTAACATCAAAGGGGAAAGGACAATTTGTGCCTTACTTATGTGCCTTACTAATAATATGAATAAATTAATAAAATAATTTATTGAATTAAATAATTAAATTATATTTCCCTGTTATCTTATTATGATTTTACAGAATTTGGTAAAAAAATATAAGTATATTTTTTAATGTAGTAATTAAAAAAAATAATAATATAGTAATTAAAAATTCACGTTGCATGTGCGAAAAATCGCACACATGGCAGTCGTAATAATTTTGTAATATGTTTTGCCAGTGTATATTCTCACGAAAAATCCGCGAGACTGCAACAACATTACATTGTTCCTGGCAAAAAGTATTTTGAAATAATTCACTCGACACCAAAATATAATCATACTAATCGACTTTAGCGGTACCGACATAATATCGAGCGAAATTTACTTTCGCCTTAAAGAAACGTTACTTTTCGCGGTGAGGAAGAACGACCGCGTGTGTATATCGACTACTGAATCTTTTTTTTAACCGAGGAAGTTAATATCGGTGCGCAAGGAGAGAATCCACTTCGCTAACGCTTTATTTTCTCAAGCGAAGAGCTTACGAAGTCTACATCGTCGAATAATCGCCTATGGGCCACCGCGAAAGAACGAAATGTTTACTCTGAAAATATCTGCCTCTCCGTGTGTCGTATGTATTCTGTGTCCGTTTTATGTATATGTGTGTGTGTGTGTGTGTATTGTACGATAGTGGAACTCGCGTCAGCTGCTCGCACGATCTAGAACTGAGAAGATTGTAGGACCGTGATTCTCCTCGTCATTTAATTCGCATTTTGTAATCTTGCATTTTTTTTTCCTTGACTAGATCCTTTAGTCGGTTTCGTCACTTTTCCAAGATCCACTATTACAGCTCCATGCTAGAGAAGACTAGAGCTAATGGACCAACTTTCTAGTTTTGAATTTCTTAAAACAAAACTGAGAGACTGATCGAAAAATTTTAATCCAATTGCTACATATATTTGACTACCTTATTATTTTTATAATAAATGGAAACTGATAATTTATATGAAAACATGAAAACAGAAACTATTTTTCTAATTATAATAGAAACTATTTTTCTTATGTGTCAATCAGCTTTGAGATGATACATGATATACTGTGACTATAAGATAATTAAATTAAAGTATAATATATTTTAAATACATCATAATATACTTTATCAAAGATTTACTTAATACCCTCATTTGTTTATTCTTTAAAAATTTACGATATATGAATACAAAGACAGATAAACAAAAGTATACTTTTTAAAGTAAAAGCTACATTTACAATCTAAATAGAAATTTAACACCTCGAATAACTATATATGATTCTTAAACAAAAAGTTCAAGAGTAAAAATACTTATTTCTTTACTTATTTACTTATTTTTCGAAAATATCTTACAATTTCCCAACAAGATGTATCCGCGTCACGAGATATCGCGGGTGGGCGATATCATTGCTGTGCTCAGACACGTTTACGCGTGTCTCCAGAGTTTTGTTTTTAAGATTCGGTTAGTTTGCCTACCTCTATAGTTTATTAGTCCCAGTCTCCCATACTGCTGTGTCTCGAATCGGATCTGCTTTCACATTAAGTCTTCGTTTAAAACCACGTGAATAAAGCATTTTCAAAGTCTGACAGATTCCACCTGGGACAATTTTCATGGAATATTCTATTCAGAAGAGCCACTGTGGTAAAACTACAGTGTCGTGGATTCTTGGAATGTTAAGTATGTATTGTATGAATAAAGAAGCTTATTTAGCGAATGCATGATTATTCTTAGTGAGAAATTTAGAGTTACTTTATTAAATTATAATATGTTACGTTATAAATTATACTTTTAATGTTGACTTTCCGTAGTAAAAACACTGAAAACTTGAGATCGATACCTCATTTTCTGATTTCTTAATTTTCATTAATTTCATTATTAAATGTTTTAACGAACGAGGCCTCAAACTATTCAATTAAATGATGAAAATTCGGCGATCGTGAAAAAGTATTCCCAAACGTTTGGAATGGAATTACCTTGAAATTTGTTGATGCCTACGCCTGCAAAATTTAGCCAATTAATTCAGGAACATTCTGCAGATATCGTAATTCGAGACATATTTCATTATTACCAAAATGTTCACGCTATTAAATTAGATTTACGTAACATTGTATATATTGTATATACAATATTATTCATGCCTTTGCCGTTTGGCAAAATTTTAATATCAAATGATATCTAACTATTCCTATTTGCGCCAATTGCATATACGATTCGACCACATTTATGACTTCTTCGGATTCATAATTCAAGAATCCATAGGTTTCGATCGTTCTCTCTCTCCAGCAGGATAATCGTGTTCGCGCACCAAGGATTAATTAAAGTGAGTCAGTAAGCAAAAGCATGGGATTAATTAAATTTAAATAATGCCCTCTGTGCACGCATGGGAGGATCTGTCGTATATTACATGAACGCTAACTGTTATAATGAATTCAAAAGCGGCGTGGTCGATTCGCGCAAACGCGGTACTTCACGAGCGCATTATTCGACTTTATTAATAAATTAACATGAATTAATCGCGTCGATATAGTACTATGCCGCGTTGGCGCGGTTGGTCTCGTTATCGATTCAGTATCATTGATGATTAATTGCTTCCGGGTCACAAAGCGGGCTTATTAAATATCTTTCGCGGAACGGCGGTTTTCACGTGTAAAACGGAATGCGTCGGCGGCAGCCGCAAAAGCTCTCCTCTTCCGTTGGTCGGCTCTCCTGGCGAGCGAATAAATAGGGAGATTTCGAAATCCGATGCCGCAACATCGTGGAGTATTCCCGAGCTTAGAGAATACCCCGAACAGCGCTGAGAGGTAAATACGGCGAGAGTTTGCCGAGAGAGAAGAGAGTTTCGGCGAGCTGTCTGTGCGCGGGAAACTATGAAAAAGCGTTTAGGAGAAACAGAGACGCAACAGTGGGATATCGCCGGGGATACGGCCAACTTGCCCAATTGCCATGGAAATCTGAGCGTGAGCGCAATCAAAGCTCTATCTGCCGTGCCATTCCAGTTGACGCTCAGAAACGCTCATGGAATTATTTTATCCTTGTTGTTTATCAAATGTTAAACAAGGACAAATAATGCTCGCGAAGCGTTGCGAGCGCTAAATGGAGTGCATCGCATGTAGAATGTCGACACAATCGTACGTCATCGTCCGATCCCCTTCTGTGGAGTGGCATATATTTCCCAGCGGGGTCGAAAACCGCGACAAATCTGAAAACAAGTCTCTTTCTAAAATGTATTCCTATAAAATATTACTTTTCTCTCAAGCAACAGAGATTTTCTCCGTTGCGTTGGTCTCGCGAGATGTACCAAAATTTTAAATTATTAATCAACCGAATTACATTTGTATTACGAAGAGTTAGTTAGTCGGAGCTTATAGTTTATTGAACACACAACTGGAACCGCGTCGAGGACACAATGAGAAACTTGCATGGATTCTAGAAATGGTTTACGTTTAAATAGTAATAAGACGACAATACAGGGAGAACTGTACCTTTATATTTAATATTTCTAAGTGCAGTTCGCGTGTTGTATTTAGTAGGCGAAGTACAAAAGTAAAAAAATGACTTTTTGAAAATAATGCGAGAACGTAGTAGAAGAGAGATCATGTTCTTTTACCCAAACAAATTATGTTCCAAAGGCATTACGATGGTATATTCGTATAACAAGGTAGATAATAAGGAAAAGGTACAAATGACGCGTCGCAAAGCATACACTGTGCGCTTGTGATATCAGGTTGATATCAGGTTTTGCGCTATGTATCTGACGTTATATTTCACGAATAGAGGCTCCTGCATCATTTTATATTATACCATATGTACGTAAAGTGGGAAAAATGGGAATATTATGAAAAATAATGAAATCATTTTTAACATTATTTTGCAAACGCGCGAAATTAATTTGATAAATTGCCAATTACAATTTCACGGTTGCATTCACAAATTCGCGTAACGCATAAAAATATTACCGCAATGCATCAAGCTTTTATTACGAAATTGTTATAACGAGATATTACGAGAACGTGTAACTTGAAGTGGGGAATACTGTAAATTCAACATTATTATTACGGGAGATTGTAATCGCCCTGTAACGTAGTATCGCGGTGTCTCTGAAAATGTAATTAATCGATTTCTTTTCTCACTCCGTAACGGATTAAGGTGGTCGAGGCGTTACTTTTGCGCAACATGGTTCGCCGCAATTTCCTCTTCGTGTATATTTGAAAAAAAATTCAATAAATCAAAATCTTCCCATCGATCGAGAAAAAACTCGAAACCTGGTGCGTCACCTGGTGACTGCGCGGATGCAGCAAGGGTTAACAGAGGCAGACAAAAATCCCGCGCGTACCGGGCGTGTACCGTCGCACGTCAAAGGTAAGCTGTGGCGTGACGGGGAAAAAAAAAAAAAAAAATCCCCCGATTCGTGTTGCACCCGCGCTCATTGACGCGTTACGTACGGAAGCGGAACTGCGAAAGGGCGAACGGAAGAGAGACGGGAAAGAATAAAGGTGAGGGACGGGAGGGAGATCGTTAATAAAAGAGAGAGGGAGAGGGGGGGTTGCAGTCCTTGTTCGCGAAAATCCACCACGCGCACCATTGTACGCTGTTCCCGACGTGATGTCCCGCAGGTATTTTCGTTTCCGACGTGAAACGGCCGCGCGAGAGAGTGCCGTTATTTCTGGATGAAGGTTCCCTTCCGCCCGTCTTAGGTCGAGTTTGTTTTATTCGAAGCGACGTCGCCGGTACGACCGCCACGGGGAGGTAAGCGTGCTTAAAATCGCACCGCTTAGCCCTCTTCCGCTTCGCGCGAGCGAGTCCGCGCTTCTTCCGCCTTTCGGCTTGACAGCCGGAGACGCGGTAAAGCTAGTCTTGCGTAAAATCAGCGCTTCTCCGAAGGTAATTGGTTTCTGTCGAAAGTTCTTGCCTCCCTCGTCCTACCTCGTCTCGCCATGCCACGCCTTAGGCAGAAATCAGTACATGCAGTAGGGCTTAAAGCAAACGTAGATTCCACCAAAAGGAAAAGACCTCTACGAGATATCGAAATCCACTAGATTTTCACGTTCGATGATTAAAATCCGTGAAATGCATTGTGGTACAATACATTACGGGTCGCACAGATCGTACAAGTTCCTTGTACCTTCACATATCTCAACTTACACAATTCGGATGAAATTGCGTAAATGATTTCTGATAGCGCGCCAGATTGCTTCGAAATGTAAGTAAATATTATTTATGAGAGGTTTTATTGCCGAATACAGAAGGCAGCCGGATTTCTCGAGTAAAATTTAATGAACGAATAGTTTTTAAAAATATATGATGATGTGTATAAATTTATTTTTAGAGGAATTGAATTTTAAATCTTTTCCGTTAAATCATAAGAAAATTATGGAAAACAAACCGGGGATATGCCCGAGTAAAATTTAATGAACGAACATTTTTTTTTTTTTTTTTTTTTTTTAATATGTGAAGGTATATGTATAAATTTTATCTTTTAGAGAAACTGAATTAAAAATTTAATTTCTTCGGAAATCTTTTTCGTTAAATCGTAAAAAGACGAAAAAAATTAATTTTTTGAATATCATAGTTTTACTGTCATAATATTAATTAGAGATATAGTCGTTCAGTAAATAATTAAATGAGATTTAGATATTTATTTAAGAATTTCATTCTATTCGTTATACCTTGTTATTTGTACGATAAAAATTCACAAAAATATTATTAGAGCGGCACTACTGCGCGATGTTTTCTTATAACATAATCGACGTTGCGGAATAAATTGGCGCGACATTGCGAGATACCGAAAGAATATCGTTGCAAAAAACTGCAATCGATTCTTTCCTTTTTTTTTTTTAAAATGTATTTCCTTTTTTTCGTAAGCAGTACCGCATAACGCGCGGCAGCCGGCGAGATTATTTCTGTAATA
Source organism: Acromyrmex echinatior (assembly GCF_000204515.1). The sequence goes on from NW_011626573.1 coordinate 660,428, forward strand.
AGAAAACTCGTAGAAGAAATGGGGGGGGAGGGGGGGAATAAAAGCGGCGACGGGCAGAAATTATTTCTTGTATAAAATCGGAAAGATTAAAAAGTTTAATGAACTATCGGTAAAGGAATTTACTCGAGAGCGAGCACAATTTACGTTAATGATTGCGCTTTAATTAAATAGATCACCTTTACCGAACGTTTATTTTACTTAATTTTTTTTTTATTCTTCTTTTTTTTGTGTAAGTAGCGGGGTGTTTTACAAAGCGCCGCCGTTTAAATTTCCCTTCCTGATTCTCGATAAAAAAAAAAAAAGTGCAAAAAGGAAAGACGCTCGCTAATGAAACGCTTTATCCATCAGATATCAAGGAGCTGTTTAGATTAGTTTTTCTAACTGTCGACATAACTAATTGAAATAGTACATTTAATCAGTCGCGTGCGATGAAACGTATATATTGAAGCAATTCCAGCACTGGACTATCCAGAGCACTGCGATGCGACGCTCCAATTAATGTCGAGTTCGAGTGAACGGTTAAATAAGATTGCAGCGAGCTAAGAATTTGTACGCTTGCGATGTTACCGCACAGCGCTGCAACGGTACTAAGCTTTATGCACGGAGACCCGATTGCCTGTTGTTAGTGATGAAGGAGGTCGGTCTGGAAACTTCTTAGAGAAGGTATCTAACGCTCTATACCTAAAGATCCTGTCCAAGTACATTAGCTCAGGGAATGGTCGCGTGGAGTGTAATTTACACCCGGGCGACTCACAATCGAGAAAGCACTCCCGTCGTTCGGCGCTCGGAATCACCGGAATTAGCATTTGAGGCTCGCTTTTCACTTGATTCGAGAATAATATCCGTCGGGGAGTATTACACGCGCATTTGCGCGATTAAGAATTTATTACCCGACCGGATACGTGAAATACTCGCGTCTCTCTCTCTGGCGAGAGCGTTTACGTTACAAAAAAAATTTCACCGTTAAGACCGATGAAATCTCCGGGAAATTTTAAAAAGGAAATTGTGACGTCTCACGCACAGCAGAATTTGCGGAAGCTGTAACATTTGCAGAATAGAAATTCTGATGCGTTTTAATCCCGCGAGACTATATACAAAGATCCTTCCGTATCAAAGTCAGGTCACGAGCGATTTCGTTGAAATAAGAATGAGAAAGAAGATTGCGTACTGTCTTTTTTTAAATACACCCTATCTTATCTTGACCTGTACATTGAGAGAAATGTTTTGTATGAATAATCATAATTTGATTGATGTGTAAATTACAAAAGTTTTCTTAGTTTTTAATTTAAAAAATTGTGTAATTTTAATAAAAAGTTTTAGTTATTCTAATCCAAATTTTGGATTGTGGAAGAAATATAATTTTTAAATTAAAAATAAGAAAGTTCTTAACAATTTTAGCTCATATTAGACCGACGAGAATAAAACAGGAAAGAAGAATTGAAGGAAGTTTTTGTAATTTACATATCAATCAAATTGTTATTCATATACAAAACATTTCTCTCCGTGTGCTATCTTACTCATTCTAACTTACTTGCCCATCTGCTTAGTATAAATATACTCATAATCACAGCAGCTTTTTTTTTTCTTTTTTTAAATTTATTAATCCTTCTTTTACCCATACCAGTACACTCTTTTTTTTTCTTCTTTTCCGCTCGCATAATATTTTCTTTTCTTTCAACTCATTTACAAAAATATTCTGTATCATATCATATAATTTATATTATGAGTTTTGTAGGCGCTCGAGAGGATATCTTTCTAGAGAGGGCGCAATAAATTAATTATTGCGTCTATCTTACTGAGGTTGACGGAAACGAGCTAATCAGAAGTTCGTCATCACTCACCACGCGAGATTCACGAGGGAGATTTTTTTCGCTTCCGTTCGTCAAAAATTCGAAAAGATTTCGCGAGACATATTTTTAATGCGCTCGGCAGAACTTCGGTGCAACGTCATTTTTATAGATCTCTGGCTCGTGCGCGCCCGCGCGTGGTATCAGAGTAATCTAGATTGTGCTCCCGCGGGAGCCGATTCCCTCTATTGGATTCGTTGTCTCGCGGGACTTTTTTGCGCGCTATTTCATGAAAGCACTCGACCGTATGAGAGTGCGGTACCGGAGGGGAGAAACTAGGACGAGAACGGGAGGAGCTTTAATTGAGCGATTCGACCGCGTAATTTAGAGATTAAAAACATTAGCGAGCAGGCCAACACGCTTGCGTGCATTAAAATCCCGGCGCTGTAATTCTTCAACGTCGAAATGAACCTCGGCGAATTAAACTGACGTAAATCGGTGCAACACGCTCGAAGAGATGGCGAGAGAAAGGGGGAGCGAGGTGGGGGGGGAGGAAGGGGAGGGAGCAGGTTGTATATTGTATAATACGTCGGCACGAACCGACAAGCTGCATCTATGCCTCGCATTTACTCGGTTATCCTGTTTTACACGCCAGCGTTACATGCAATGCACAGGTTGCCTTGTATTCATATCTTCTGACATTATTCGGTATTTGTGGCAGAATTAATCTCGGAAACGATTTACACGATATCGTATCTTGTAAACCGTAAAACGTAAGTAAGCGAGAAGGAGGGAGGGAGAGAGAATAATATGTATGTTAAAATAATATGTATATTATGGTGGAAATGTCTTTTAAAGACTAGTACGATTTCAGAATCTTGAATGGATCGATAATATTTTGACTCGTGCGCGACGACGTGATTTCGATAATGTTACACTGTATTTGTCAAGTAACATGCATGTACGACGTACGATAAAAGCATGTCGTATATTTTTAAATTTTTCGCAACAGTTAATACCAGTTGAAATATTTAAAGTCAATCTGGAAAGGCACACGTGCGGAAATACTGCCCTATTTGTATTCCATTCTATCAGTTCAGCAACTCGTCTATTCGAGATATGACGTATCTCATTTTTTCGACACTTTGGGGGTAGGGGATGGGATGACGTGAATTAACGAGTGAATAAATATGCTTGGAATAATGAATATGCTTCTCGTTTGACATCCTACAATCCTCGTTTCGCACCCTTTTTAAATCTCTTCCTCTACAATACTCACGCTGTATCCATATATCCTTCGTCGAACGGCAAATGCGTGCGTACTTTTTCGAAGTTAATTGATAAAAAGCTCTTTCTCTATTCTTCGTTAAATAAAACTGACGGGGGGAACACTTTATCTCTTTCATCATGTCCATCATAATATCCGACGTGTAAAATATCGTCCGTTAGGTACGTAGATGTTAACAAGCATTGTGCTTCTAAAAGGTACAGACGGCATTTGTAAACTTGCCTACGTATCGCGGATATCGGGCTTACGATAATGAGCTATCGAGTAATATCGGCGAGCGTAGATCGGTAGAAGTTTTAATGGTAAAGCCGAGCCCCATACGAAACAACTTCCAACATCGACTATTATCGCCGTCCGGTGAAACCCGCGAGATTAGCACAGAAGATATGAGATTAGCAGAGAGATAAATTTCGGGGGGGGGGACACAAACGTTCTTGCGATCTCGGTCGGTGGATGGTACCGTACGATTCATACTAAGGGCTTCATCGATTTACTATGGTAATCGAAACGCGCGGTTCCCATTCGATCGATCGGTCGGTCGGTCGATCGCTGTAAGAATTTTGCTCGATGGCGCAATTCCCTACGGGCTGCAATAACGCTCGCAGCGCGTACGCAATCGTACACGGAAATCAAGATGCGAGAGCACGTATGTACGGTGTGTACCGTGCACAGATCAAAGCCTTCAATCGGACGCTTCTCAGGGACGAGGATAACTGCGAAACGCGGTTCAAAGGCCGCGTATAAGCTTTTATTACTTCTGCCGATCGAACTTCGAATGACGCACGATACTCGTCACATCGAGATCACACACAGTGTCCCATAGTAGATGTATCTTGATCCCGAGCCGCGACGTAAATTGTTTATGAGCGATCGATTGCGACGAAAGGGATTTTGTATGCGAATATGGACGACGAGGCTATATTCGGTTTCCATTAAATTTAATTAAACGAAAACGTTGCGATCGATGGGTACATGGAAAGAACGGTTTGGCTAAAGTATCTAAAAATTTTGCTAGATATAGATTGAAGAATAATTTTTGTTAGAGACTATCAAAATTATATATTTTCTAAATATTTAATAATTTATTATCAAATTGTATTATTATATTATTACGTTTGATAATATATTTAATAAATATTTGGAAAAGTAAAGTTATTTTTTTGTTATATTAATTGAATATTTGGTTGAAGTTATTTCACTCAACATTTCGTAGCTATTTTTTTATGTAAGACACTTCAAATTGGTTACTGGAACGTCGAAACACTTTTGTTCTTTATACTTGAAATTCCTATGTAATTATTTTGTTGGTGCGACACAATTGTTTTTATATCTGTAGCCAACTAAATTTTTAAATACTCGAGCAAAATAGTTCTTTTCGTGCAGTTAATAAGATATTTAATATTATAATTCGAAGAATTCAGAAGAAATGCAGCGTTCAATTAGTGCAAGTTGCATGCCTGAAACTTAGTTCGCTCTTCGAAAATCCCTTATTTCTTTTAAAATATCGGTGCCTCGATATTTTCACCGGGGAAAAGTCGACTCTAAATTAACCAAAGAATTCGCCATTACGCGACGATGCGATAGTAACGTGCGAGTGTTGCCTGCTTCCCTTGGATTATTTTAATGAAAAACTTTTTTTGCAGGGATTTCATAAAATTTTGATCCTTTACCCTTCCAAGCCTTTTATGTCGTCGAGGGGTTAAAGTTATCAATTTCATATCTCTCGCTGTTTTGAAAAAACCCAATTTGTATTACCTTTGAGGCAGAAGCTGTATCCGATCTAACGTTTAAAAAATCAAACGTTATCGATTTCGTCATTGGATTAGAATGGATGTATTGCGCATTGATTTCCACTTGCTTTGTACAATACAATTTTCCGGGCGTCAATCGACGAATTATTTAGCGATGGATGCGTCGACGAAATTTCCACGTCGATAGGATTATCGATAGCGATATCTAATTGCCCTTTTGTTGCGTCCTTTCTGATAGATAAAAGGGCATCTTATTCATGTAAACGAGAGCATCATTTCGCTTTAGAAACTGAAGAAACTACGATCGATAATACAACTCGCACTTGAAAATCCCGATTGAGCTCCACGATGGCGAGCATAATGAGACTCGTGAAAATGAATTCTTTTGAAGACTAAAGAGGTACTATTACATCTCGTTGTCGATCCTAATCCTGTAATTAATTACATTTTCGCTCGTTAATCCCAGCTATTCATTGATCTATCAGTAATAGGATCCGCGGGAGGTCCATATATACGTATATATATATATATTTTTTTTTTTTCAACGTAAAGCACGAAGTGCATACGTATGAATGCTGTAGCCTTTATATTGATTTAACAGAGTGTGCACGGTATCGGTCGAGGCGGTACGTGGGAAATTGCAGTAGCACGTTGTTTACGAATTGTATCTGACGTTTGCCATAAACTAGTCGTAAAAAACGCGCGTGAGACGCATAGGCTTAATAAAGCGACGGTTGACGGTAAATATCGATTCTGAAATTGGATATGGGTTTTTTGGCTTTTTTTTTTTTATTCGAGCACTCTTTTACTCGCATTGAATAAAAAAACCAGCAGTTTATCGACGATCGCATCACGCACACTGGATTTGTATTTCCAATTCATTATCGTAATAGGTCGCCATTAAAATATGCAATTTCGAGATTGATGTATCGGGGAAAGGATGCATTTTGATACTTGAAAAGGGGAATAAATATTATATGACAAATATTGTTAAACATACATGCAGTTAAAGAATTATAGAGTGGCTGTAAATGTACCCGAAATGTAAAATGTACGAGGTAACTACAAAAATATGAATCGAACTAAAAAGGATGGTTATTTGATCATAATTTGTAGATCGTCGGTTGCGTCATTAAAATTAATTAACCTCTATTATTGAAGGAAAGATACGCATCGATTAAACGGTCCATAGATACCGGAATACAATACGGTCGTTTGTTTTGCCCAGGATATAGTGCCCGTACAATAACCTATTCGCCACATGTGGCGAGTGGCGAACGATATTGGACATCACTGCAATAAAGAGTTAGCTCTCGATGCCTTTATTTATTAAGGGAAAAATCTGAATTTTTCATGACTCGTTTTCATAACTGTTCGGCGATTCTTTCGAAAATTTCCGTTTAACCAGATTTAAAATTCACAATCATCAACTTGCTCGTCGATCGACAAAATGTGCCCCCTCGAAAAAATTACGCTCGCTGGTACTCATCATTTATTGAATTGTAATAATTTATTGTACACATTTTAATAAATTATTACATGTTAATAATAATTATTATTGAATCTTTCAACGTTTTTGCATTACTTTCGTATTACGTATTATATTTGTATTTCTGAAAATACATTTGTATACGAAAATTACATTTAATTGTATTCAACAGAATTTATTACATAATGAATTGAAAAGCGTCTTTTGTCTCCCCTATATAATTCCATAGAAACACCAAATGGCTCTATAATTATAACTTAGAATATGATCCATAAATTCCGAACAGCTGATACTCTAATATGCATAGGTTTATATTGTGCAAACTACATGTGCATAAATTATGTATTTGTATTCCGTGCGAGTTAAGTAATTATGTACATAATGAAGATATGTATAATATAATAAATTTCCAACTTGTTTGTGCTCGATATCGTTTCGACCTATTATTGATCAAAGTATCATCTGGAAATGGTGGCACTTGCTTGTCCCTGCGGAAAGGCGTTGCTCTTTCCGATTGAGAATACACTAACGTCACTTGATTCAATTGAGATCGCTGGTAGGCATTTGTCGAGAGACGGCCAAGCCAATTAATTAACTGCGGGCGTAACGGATTGGCGACTCCGCCAATCGAACTCACGCGTTGTGAATAAACATGCTTAACACCGTTGCTGCCGCCTTCTCGACCGACCCACCGACCGACCAAACCCACTTTCCGTAACATTGCGCAGACCTGTTGCTGTATATCGCGTAATGTCGTGCTGCATGCACCGCACCGATAACATGGTCTATTTTGGTACCCCCATCTTGAACCACGAAAGCCTCGTAAAACACTGACGGACGGACGGACGGCGCTTCGCGCTGCGTTGCAGAATCACATCGTATAATCGTATTCAGGCTAGCCCGCTTATGAAATCGAAAAATCATTTGACTTCCGGAAGAACTGAAGACTAGATTAAAGAGAGAGAGACAATAATTGAATCCCATTAAGATGTAAATGAAATTTCCGTTTCTCTTCGCAGCGTATCTCGCGAGAATCGGAGTCTTCCGTCTCTTTTTCTTTCCGCTCACGTTGAGATAAAACATTTACTTTTCGCAATGTGTGTCCCGCCAGTCTTTCTTCTGACTTTTAGTCTCATTGCGAGAATATCCCCTCTGACGAGAAAATTTAGCAAATTTTAACATGAAACGTAATTACTTATGCAGCGAAGCTTGATATATGTATGTTCGCAGCCGTAAGTCCTGTACGTCTGCCCGTCGTTCTTTCTCACGAAACGGTTTTATTCGTCTCTTTGTTATAGTGAATCTCCGTAGCTAAAAATTGTCAAGAATTCATGATATCCCCTTCAACCGGTAAAAAATAATTAAAACAAAAATTCCACGCGGGATATTTCGCTGCTCGAATTTTAATGAGGGCTTCTTTTATATTTGATATATTATAATATGATATCAATATTTTCGTAACAAAGAGCTCTAATCATTAATCTTTCTTTGTACAAAATATTATATACAACGTATATGCATTGAAGACTTAAAAAAAAAAAAAACTTTCGCAGTACTTCATATACATATGAAAATTATTTTAAAAACGCTTAAACATTATAATAAATTTAACTGCCGATCATTCTTTTCAGTAACGAATTATTAATGTAAGAATACTCTTTGATGTCGCACTTTTTACAATTTTTATCTTAATAAAAGCTTTTTTTTTTTTTTTTCATTTGCGATGGCTCGTCCAGTGTGAGTCTCTTTTGAAATGGGACACGTGTTCTACAAACGTCCGAAATTTGACACACGTGTTACAGACATGATGTGTAGAGGTTCACCTGACCTCTCATGCGAATATTAACGGCAACGTATGGACGATATTCGGCCGATAAGCTCTGACGGCTGGTTGAAACTCACCACACTGCCTCTGCAGTTCATCAGATCTTGGCACAATAAACACCGTGTCGTCTTCTTTCAAAACTTGCAAACTGCACGGACCATGAATCACGGCATCTTGTAAACGGATCCACCGCTCCTCGTTCCTCTCGATTCCCGCGTACGCACCGGAAATAAGCTCCCCGGCACAATGTCAGTGAGCGGTATACTGTTTCATTGTCGATAGCATCGACTTCCGAATCTCGTGGCATCGACAAAGCTACACGAGAGAGTAGTTTCGCGGAAAATTTATCCTTCGATTATTCGTCTCACGCGCGAATAGTGCACTTCCTCCAAAAGTTAAAATTGTCGCTTGAAGGGATTCCCAGAAAGCGTAATAAATGAATGATAAATGAATAAAATAGCTGAAAATAATATATAGTAATTAAATAAGTAAAAAAGTTGAAATGAATTTATTGCAAGAGTATAATGAGTGACATTTTTGTTTGACATCTTACGAATTTTTAATAAGTAGAAATTTTACGATAATCAATTTGTGTTTATATCGTTTTTAATAAAATCAATTAACACATTTATAGAAATTTTAGAAAATTTAAATAAATGTTAAACCAGTTACAACTATATGACTGTCAGATTTGTTAAAAAAAAATTAGTTTTTTTAACATTCTGAAAAATTAATGTTGGATTTTTACGAATTTTATAAAAATTATTGTTTCAGTTATATTAATCTATTTCATGAATTGTTAATTATTTTACAATAATTTCGAATCTGTAAGATTTTTGTTATAAACAATTTGAAAAAAAAAATTTAAAAACCCTTTTATTAATCAATTTTTTGTGTAACGATATATTCCAGATATTTTTCGCGATGTTACATCCGACTCAGTCATTTGGACTCTTGTTCATGCTTTAACGAGCTATATTCCTATTGCAAAATGTACTTTTAAATTGTGTTTGCTCTCGTTGCTGATTGAAATGGAAGCGCTCAACTCGTCACACTACCAGCGCGAAACGTATTATCGTTGTGAATATATTATTCACGAATCATCAAAAGTGGACATAAAATAATAAATTAATATCAAGTGATATTTAGTCAACGTGTTGGCTAAAAACAATGGCTTTATAACAATCCGTAAATAAAGCACGTTCCGTGTTTCCAACTTTCGAAGCGGTATTATTGAATGATCAATGAAAATGCTCTCTTTCGAATGCTTTCAAGCGCTTTCTCGTGATATTACATCAATATTTTTATCAAGATCTTTCTCGAAGAAGGAAGTATCTGCAAACAGGAATATTCCATAAAGGAAAAAGGATTCAAAATCTCTCTTTGCATTTCTCGATAAAAACATTGCGTAAAAATAGTTTTCTTATACATATGATGAATATTTCAATATGTTATATATAATAGCGTATTTCGTAATGTACATTATTTAAAATACTTTTAATACATATTTTTAATAATTAATTTTTCTTATATAGAATTTTTACAATATTTTTATAAAGTAAAACAATAAAAGTACGTGTATTAATCATCAATCTAATTTCACAAATATTTTTAAAATACGTCAGAATTATTTCGTATGATTTACGAAACTAATACGGACAGCCAATTAAGCACGAAATATCCCGTAAAATTATCAAATTAATTCCAGAAATAATAGACTCATAATTCTCTTCACGTTCATAAACCGAAGGAAAATGGATGGAAGAAGGGAATAACACTGTCACGGAGTAGAGTAAGTTTGATTATCAAGATGTTGTATTGGGAAATATATCGGTCGTAACTTTCGCAGAGAGAGAGAGAGAGAGAGAGAGAGGGGGGGGGCGGGCTGGCTGTTCCAATTTGTATTAATAACGTTTTCAAATGCAGGCAAATGAGCGTAAGATACGGAAGTCGGTGAAGTTCTCATCGTCGTCATCATCGTCCTTTACACAAACGACGAACTACAACGTGCAGGCGCATCATCTTCCTTTCTCCTGTTCCTCCGTGCATCCTACGCAATGCTATTAAGCTTTCGGCTTTGGCGAAGAGAGCACTTTCGTCTTAGCTAACTGCAATTTAATTTTAATTATGGTTGAGAGAAGCCGGGTTTCCAGCTATAATATCCAGCCTCGGGGAGCAGAGCGCCATGAAATTTTTATCTCATCGAAATGCGCAATAAATCCCGCGATAAAAATCCGCAACGGCTGCATCTTCGGGGAACGAGGCGCTTAACGGTGGAGCGAAATATTCTCAATGTACACGAAGTGTCGCACGATATAAAAAAGGAAGTTTCTTACGGGACTCGGATTAAGATCTTACAATATTTCTACTACAAGTAGAACAGTACGTGCTAAACAAAAAATTTTATTGTAATAATACAATAAAATTCTATTCACATTTGTGTTTGACGTTCAACTTTTTTAAGCACACCTGCAAAAAAATGCAAACGATATGGCACACAAAAAAAAAACCTTGAACAGTGAGACGTAAGTAGTAAGCAAATTAACATATTTACTACTGCTTACTCTTATTGCCTTCTTTTGTGTGCCATGTAACCTTTAGAAATACTAAAGTTACGTCTCATCTGTGTTGCAGAGGATATCGCGCGAACAATTACTGATCCGATATTTCTCAGTTTCTCGAAGCCACTTTGTAAAATGCTCTCAGTGTATTACATTAACACCCGCTGTAAGAGCAATTTGATCAGGATAAACGGACGATCGATCGCGATAACGAACGTGATGACGTTTTCGGCAGCCGTTTCTCTCGCACGAAGCGCCACGTTTTATGCCTTTACATCAAAACCAGGATGCAGAAAACAGTAATAGAAGAGAGAAGCCTCGTTAACTTTCTGCCTAACCCTTCTCTTCCCTTCGTAATTTCGCTCCTCTGTCAAAGTCCGAAAATTTACACGGCCGAAATTTTCTCTCTCCACCCGCAAAGTTGGAATCACCTGGCAATTCGTCGGCAGTGAACGGACCGGATGGGCGGTCAGCTATTTCGACTGACAGTTTAACCGGCTATATAAGAGGTCAGCTCTCGCAATCGCATCTCGTCAGCGACACATCGGGTGATGCATGCCGTGTAATAGATGCGAAAATGTTCGCCTGCGTTTGTCGGATCGAATTCGGCTCGAAAACGATGCTTATCGGAATTATGATACCGCTCTCCGAATATGAAAAGCATCTAACGAGCGAACGCAAATAGACGCGCTGGAGTTCCGGTAGCTGGAGCTATTACGATTTCAAAGTGATATCTCTCTATCTCTATCTCTCTCTCGCATTTCGCCTTCCTTTTTCATCTCGCAGGATACTTAATTAAGCTACGGAAATACCGGAGTAACGTAAATGGACGTTACGGGGAGATAGGTACGAGCGATTGGAAAAGTTTCCACAATTTTTTCAAAGCTATCTCGCGGGTTGCTAATCAACTTCCTTTAACTGCTTCGCAAGCTGCCCATCGCCTTGCTAAAACGAATCTTTCGGATTAAAATGGAAGAAATGATATATAGATTAAAGAAGATGGTAAAAAATGTTTATAATATGGAGGAAGGACCCGATACGACTTGATCATTTCGTATCTCACAATTATGCACAATGGTTCACCTTGCTATTTTCACTATAGTTGCTTTCCATTTCGATTTTCAGATAATTCTCATTTGTGACGTCATAACTCAGTTGAATTCACGTTCCTTTTGCATTCTGACAATTGAGATTTAACTGAGTTTTTATCTATAATCTGCACAAGATCGAGACGGTGTGCTTTAAGCCCGTATCAGACTACCGACTCTGACTGTCGATGAATAATGGACCAATCACAATAATACCGATGTGATTGGTCCATTATTGGTCGGCAGTCGGGTCGGCTCTGCAGAGCAGGTAGTCTGATACGGGCTTTAGTCGGTTTTGTTAACTCATTTCAAAGTGAGGTTATGAACTATGTTCATATGTGATAACTTTTTACCAAAGTAGGCAAATGGTGACGTCATTAATCCGAGTATAAAATACTTAGCTTACTTTAGACTTAGTTTCACTTGTATGGAGAGCGACTAATGATGCCATCCACCTCGTGCAGTTACAAAACGGTCGATCCAGTCGAGGTTTTGATTTGAGTAAAGTTCGAGCGTACGTTTCTGTTTCTGTTGCAGACATGAGCATCCTTGTTTTTAACGGTTTTCTATTACTGGGCTTCGTCGTGGCTACGGTACCGGATGTTCTAGTATTGGGTTCGCCGGGCCCCACGCAGGTCATCGATCGGGATACTTCTGCGAAGAAATGCCGATACAACAGGGCCTACTCAATGCTGGAAGCATCCTGCTCGAATTTGGAGCTACATGATATCCCGACGAATCTCAAGGCTGACATACAGGTAAGATTATCAATAAATACCGTAAGTCAATCTGTTCTTATGTTAATTGAATATAATAAATATTATAAATGTAACTATATTTATTATATTAGGCGCGCAACTAAGTTCTCGCTGTTATTTTGATGCAAATGCCACGAAAATAACAGCGAGAACTTAGTTGCGGACCTAATATATAGTTATATTTTTGTACGAAATATACATCGAGTGTCTTCTCTTTGTTACTTGCAATAATTCGTATAAAATAGAAACTAATAAAAGAGTTTATGTTAAACTATACTGAAAATTATAGCAGTCTTTTATTTCTCTCCGTTCTCTTTCTTTATTCAGTTTCATATTACGCGAAAGATAATGTTAAGCAAAACGCTTAATATTAAAAGTTTTAAATGAACAATGTACAAAAGAAGTAGTTCCAACAATAAGAATTAAGATGTATAATAAGAGTTAATAATTAAGATAATTTATGATTACTTTCAAATCTTTTAACTGTCCAAGTTTCTTTTGTACAGTCGTTATATATTTTATTATCTCAATTCTTATTATATTAATTCTTACTCTATATCTTAATTCTTATTACTAAAATCTCATATTAAATAAAATAAAATTAGTTAATAACTACTAAAAAAAAAAAATAGAATTTTGGGAATATCGTGCGCTCCCTTTTGTGATCTCTTGTTTATTTCGTTATTTACATCAAAGGAAGTAAATCTGGTAACCTTAATTTACAAAGGATACACAAGACTGACTTGCGAGACGGATTGATGTCCCAGCAGGTTAACGCGTGCGCTGTCTTGTAACGCGTACTTCATAATAGCATTACAGAAGTTTCGCTTTATCAATGTCGACGATAAAACGTATATACTTGTTGATACCTTTTCGGAGACGCCTTTGTTGATCACTGTTTTATTTTTTAATGATATTTCTTTTACGGTAATAATACATTACGCGCTTTATGTAATATTAATGCGATGATAAATCTATCTTTGAGCCCTTTAATTCGTACATTGTTAACGACCGAACTTTATGTGCGAATAATTAATCACTTTCTCCAGTCGGATATTTCAACAGTATCACAACGCGGGCCCTTTGTAGAGCTCTATAATCTAACGAAATATTTTTGCATGCATGCTCCTTTCCGGAGTTTAAATCTTTTCACCGCTTTCCATACCATGTCCGCTATTTTTCTTTTTCTTCCTTCAATTGCCCGTCCGATACGACCGCAAATCCCCGTACGTCTACTACTATACTTTCGTACTTTGGTTGGTAAACTTGCCTCTCGATGAATCCCAGGCAAAACTCCAGACATGCTAAATCCGGAGATTGGGTTGTCCAGGGTCACGAGGATGGATGCGTTCCGCAATACACTTGAGAAAATTTAGTCGTGCAGAGATATTACCGATATTCTAACATCTTGATCTTTCGTATCGGAGCAACCGAGAGCAATTTCATTGCAAATTTTCTTTGGCCTGATCCAATTGAGTTTTCTTCAAGTCGCACTTCGTGTCGATAAATAATTTTTTGTAAATAGAAATTCAAAATTGATATTCTTATAAAAGATTTTGGTATCTTTGGTATTCAGTAAGAACCTCTTATTTTTCGTTTAATTTCAAACAAAACTTGTCTTAATAGAATTCTTTTTTTAATTTAACTCGTTGAATCACTTACTTTATCAAACTGTTATTGAAGGAAACATTAATTTACGTTGAAAAATCCGCCGTTAAATGTGCACTTGTGAGAATTACATGTAAATCTGTGCAACCACATATATAACTTAACGCGCATAAAGAGCTGTTTATACATTCAATCGACAAAGCTAACTCGTACGTAGAATTTAATGGACGATGTCTGGTATTTTGCAAAAATACCAGACATACTAATTTCAAAGTTAAGTCTGCACGATGTAAACGTTAACAGAAGATCCTTTTAAATATTTACAAATGTGTCTCAAATGAAATAAAGAAGAAATAAAATAGATTTTATCTCGGAGAGTTTATCTTATAAGCAGTTTAAATTCTTCAATTTTCAATAAAGCAGAAGAATAAGTAACCTATTTTCCAATTAATTTAAAATCTATCATCTATTTCATCTTAATAGAAGTTGTATTAAAAATATTTAATATTCTCTCTCTCTTTCTCTCTCTCGTAATTATATGAAATAAATAAATTAATCATTCTTGATTAATGAGACACTGCAAGACTTATAAATTTTGCAAATCAGTACGATCGATACCGAAACTCTGTAACAAGCAAAAAGTTGCATGCAAGGTTTATTAAATTAATATATAAATAAAAGGCATTGAAAGATTCGTATACCTCTTTATTGCGTTTACATACCAAGAGTCTGTGTCAAAGAAATCATTTATCCGTCGACCTAATATCTCGTTTTCTTCTTGTATTATTGAGTTAGCTATGCCATTAATTCTTCTCGTTGACTAGTCAATCTGACAAGTGCATCTTTATGGAAACAAAGATCTTATTGATAAATTCCGACCTCTTTCCGTCCAACGGAATTACCATTTTTTGCCTTTAGAAAAGAGATATTAAGATAATATTTTTGTTTATTTTATTCTTACACATATATATACTATTTATTATTTTCTCGTTGCAATAATTAATGTACCTATAACTAAACTCTAATATTACTGGATATTGAAATTATATAAGATTTTAACATTTTCCAATCCAATTCAATTGAACGATGTATGCTTATATTATTTTTATTTATACAGAGAATAATCTTTTTATAAACATATATATGTTTTTCCTGTTTTTTTAATCTTTTTATGTACATGTCTTGTTTAATTAATATTTGATGGAAATTTCTGTTACAGGTATTGGATGTTACAGTGAATCGATTAAGGGAGTTAACGAACGATAGTCTGACCTCTTACAAAAGCTTAGCCTATATCTATCTGGGTGACAATTTTATCCAAAATATCGAGGAAGGAGCCTTTGCCAAACAGAAGTATCTGGAAGTGCTAGATCTTTCACAAAATGGTTGCGACACTCTGCCGAAGAGCCTCTTCCAACTGCCGTATCTCCGCACGCTTTACCTCGGTTACAACAAGCTTACCGACTCAGTGTTCAAGATGGAAGTTACCTCGCCTATCAAGCTGTTACAGTTGACCAGGAATAAGCTCACCAAGATCCCGTATATCGGCCCTCAGCCGACCCTTGTCACCCTTAACGTGTCCGAGAATCTGATCACCTCGGTCGATACCGAGGACTTGGCGCCGTTCTGCTCACTGAAGTTCCTCGATCTCTCGCGGAACATAATCAAATTTAACGCTGCGAATAGTTGCAAATGCGAGATGTTGAATGCCTGGGCGAAGCTACATCAGATCAAGATGAAACCTAATTTCTTCAATTGCACCAACTCGAACATCATAACCGAGGATTGCACCAATTTGCAATTCAGTAATCGAACGTACGAATTGTATAACCAATGTTCGACTATCATACAGCAGAAGGTGGAGACTGAAAAGGCCCGCTCAGTCTGGATACTGGTAGTCACGTGCGTTTCGGGATTCCTTTTCGTCGTCTTCATGGTGCTGTGCTGCGTGCACAAGCGGAATCGCAGGCGACGCAGGAAGCAAAAAGAACAACAGCAATTAGCAGCGAACAACGCCAATACTGAGTTACTAAATAGCAATTTGACAACCGGTAATTCGTGAAATAATCGCTGAAAAACGTACAACAATAAAAATTGTAGAGAATCCTGTGTCGATGCCGAGAGGAGTACAGCTTTATACGAACCGCGAGGAAATGGAAGTTAAGGAGTTATCGACTTTGAAAACAAAATTAACGATGTTCAAAGTATTTGAGATACCTGTTGGTATTTATTGAGAGTTTAATCAACGGATTCAGAGAGAGAATTTAATTGGATATATCGACAGATACGTGCCTAACAGTTTGTATCTGATCATTAATATACATTTACATTCACATGTTCAATAAATGTGAGATTATAGTTTGAATTCTTCTGACGTGACTGCCATTTTCGAAGATATTACAAATTTTCAGAAGAAGTGAGATATACACTAGCCTCATAAAGCATGAACAATATAATACAAATTCGTTACCATCCAAGATATCGAGCGAAATGTGATTAGATTTTACTTAAGTAGATTACTTAAGACTCCGAAGAGAAGCGCAGCCATCGAAAGTAACCAACGGAACTTCGTGAAGACTATGCTTACAAGATATAAACGCGTTAACTTATAAAAATGTGTAAATGTTCTATATTGTGTTCACACATATATATAAATATATATAATAGTTACAATATATATATATAAGATCTATGTGAATGTGATGGATTTTCAAGAACTCTGCGTGTTTTGAATGAATATATTCATCTCATTATACTCTTTGCGATGATAGAAACTATGATTTTGATCGAACAAATCTTGGAAATCGGTCGCGCTCATTATCATACTTTTGTCAATGCAATAGCAATGCGAAGGGTAACATTTATTGCACGGTACTTAACGAAGAGTTTTCTTTCAAAGGATATTGCGATATCAAAGTAGATTCTTTTATCCAAGGATTAATTACATGATGTTGATTTTATTTTTTGTCAGAATCCTCTTTTTCTCACTTATTTTACAATTTTGTATGATGGCATTTTTATTTATTTTTTATGTAAGCTAAGAATAGGTAAGATTTTATGTGTATTTATTTATAAAAATATATAGTGTATACAACATTACATCGTAGTAGGCTAACAAAATTTATGCAATCTTATTTCTTGAAATTAGTTTTTTCTTTCTGTTTTTCTGAAACATTTCCATTATGTGGATACATAGGTACGTTACCACAATTATCATATTTAAATAATAAAGTTAAGTTATATGTAATTCGTACTTATACTTCATAATATATATAACTATATTACAGTTAATTATTATACTATAGTTATAATATTACGAAACTATATATATATGCATATAAATTATGAAGTATATGTATACTTACCTCATATAAATACAGGGTGTCTCAGAAATAAGATAGGAGCCGCATTAGGGGCGTAGAATGGGTCAAGGGGAACAAAAAAGTCTAATATCATTTTGAGATATTCGTTGTAGTTTTAAAATTAAAAAAAAAAACGTATAAGCCAATGCGGTGAAGTCGCGCCTCACTCTCAATGGTACACCGCCGTCACTACCGCGTGAGGAGCTTATACGTTTTCTTTTTTAATTCGAAAACTACAGCGAATATCTCAAAATGGTATGAAACTTTTTTATTCCCCTTGACCCATTCTATGTCCCTAATGCAGCTCCTACCTTATTTCTGAGACATCCTGTGGATATATATATATATATATACAGGGTGGCATCAAATTTCGGCCCCACTCGTCCTGAGTAGGTAGAGCGGACTAAACTGCGTCGAAAAGTCTTGTATCATTTTGCAGTTTGCACAATAATTAACGAGTTATTAACATTTAAAGATAGTCAAATACATGCGTTCGCCCGATCTATATATCTTATTGTTGAAGATACGGTCCGTGCATCGTACGATCGGTGGGCCGTATCAAAATGATACAAGACTTTTCAACTCAGTTTTGTCTGTTCTACCTGCTCAGAACGGGTGGAGCCAAAATTTGGAGCCACCCTGTATATTGGTGCAAAGAGCCGCAATTCATTTTTAGAATATAAAATATTACAGATTCGTATCATGAATGCGAAATGTTGCCCAGCTTAGTTCCTAATATTTATTTCATACGGGTGCAGAGATGATCATTTTTTGTTTCATCATAATATCGTAAAGCGAATAGAATAATCGTACCATCGAAATAACGCAACATTACGTAAATGTGACGCGCGCATTACGATATGTCAAAGAACTTTTGTACTAATTTCCATGTTACCTTTTAATATATGCGAAGGACCTTTGTATATGTATTGTATGTACAGAGATATTAATAAAACTCAAATAAAATGATCTTCAACGAAATTTAATCTTTAAAAATCCAAACTAGTTTCTGATTTTTCTCAAGATGACACATATTTAAGATTTCTAACTCAAAAACTGAAGGAATAATAAAAAAATCTACTCGATTTGAAAATTAATGACTTATATATGTTTCATGAGATACAAATTTTTTTATATATAAATATCTTTATACATATATCTAAATTTTTCAAAATTCAGCGAATCAAATTTTTAATAAAAAAATACACTCAATTTTTTTACTCTAAGATATTGAGCCATGCCCTTATTCTAAGATTTTTTTCCTTCAATCCTTTTATTTCAACAACATGCCAATAAAAATTGTTTCTCTGTCTCATTTAAATAGTAAAAGACGCAAGAGATGTAAGAGAAGAAATAAATCATTTCAAAAGGGGAAATAGTTTATTTAGAAATTCTTAAAATGGAGGAAACTATACATCATACAAAAACTGACGAAACAAGACAATTTTATTGGCAGAATACATTTTTAAATTGATGAATTTTATTACAAAATTGAATTAACATTGAAAATATCTATCGACTCTTAATAATTCACGTGAAAGTGCATCTGTTCAATATGATAAAATAATGTTCTTATATAAAGAGAAGGAAATTTTTCCCTATAAATCGGCTACAAGTACTTAACCGATTTATGTAGATTATTATGTAGATTTATGTAGATTAAATACGAACAGTTTGCCCGATTAAATTTTTCGATTCTTTTAATGCTATCAAAAAACTTATTCTAACTTAACATTCGCTTAAAAACAGCTGCTGTCACATCGTGAAAAATAAGAATCACGAGTACATTTGTACGTTAATTTGTGATTTTATTATTAGTATAAATGATATAAAGCTGAATACAATTAAGAAAAATCATGTTGAATGCACAGGTGGGCGCGATTGTAGGAACAAATACGTTTCCTCTACTTTCCACGAAATTATTCTGTAGAAAGATCAACTGAACATTGGCAATATTTGTGCAATTTGATGCACAATTTCGCGGCTTGTCACGGCTGAAAAATACGCTCCTTCATTGACATATATAAATATACAGCGTTCGATTAAATATCATTCAGTCGGAAAGTAGAAATAATATTCAATCGAATGTTTAATCGAGCGTTTTTTTCGGCGTTTACTAAGAGGTGAAACTGTCCATCTAATTGACAGTCATACATCTATCATATTTAGCTTTCCCACAGTCTCACATTATTATTGTGCTTAAAAGAACAAATACTGGTAACACAATCGCTTTTTTTAATGTTTCTCTATTGGACGAAATGAACAAGCATAAACGTAAACAGTTATCACAAATTAAGAAATTAATAATTAAAACACTCGAAGCATCACTACTTCAATTCACAATTTGATGGGAGCACAAACAGATTAATAATGATGGTAACCGTGAACTTGTAATGTAGCATACAACATGGAGAGGAAGAAGTTTGTTGAATACAAACGTACAATAATATCCGTCTTATCTTTACTCGTTAATTATTCTATGGCTGTGGGTTTAACAGAATATAATAGCATAGTTCCTCTTTTTCTTATTTCATTATAATGAATAGAGATTGATAAATGCAAAAAAAAAACGTATTTCATTCACATCACGAAACCCATTTGTTAAGTTTGATTTGAACTCTTGTCGGTCCAAATATATTATACAATATCTTCTCATATATGTATACATATATAATATATATATATATATATATAAAATTCTATTACATAAATGTAAGGAAAGTTATATAAATGTTCAACTGCAATATTCAACTCGGAGAGAAAAAGAATAAAAATAGAAAGTATGAAGATTACTGCTACTTTTATTCTTCTCTTCGAAGTGAATATTAAACAAATGATCTCTTGTATTATATCTCATATATCTCTGATATTGTACTCTAAATTAATTTCTTTGTGTTAATGGCATAATCTTTTTTATTTTCACCATTTCTAAACGGTGCTTATGGAATAAAGCCGCATTATCATACAAGCTTTTAAAATCTTTTGATATTCTTAAATTTATGATAAATTTATGTTCACATAATGTGGCAACGTTCTTCACCTTGGGGATCGCTCTGAAACATAAAATATATGTATATCTTATTAGCAAAAAGAAATGAAAGAAACATAAAATAATTGAGTAATCACCGCGGACCCCAATTTGTTTAAATCCACTGTGTGAATATCGACATCCGTTTAGTCACAGATATAAGCAAATAATGAATCTTATTGTTATATTTCATACAATGAAAAACATATGGATATGCAGACGATATATGTGATATATCTCTCGGAAACATTACTTTTTCTTTACATCTTTTACATACAATGATCTGATCTATATTATTATATTAATATGTGCAGTAATGTAGTATACATATAAATGTGCTAAATCAGATTTATGTTATTTGTAAATGTTTTTACCATTCGCATTCTAAGTAAAGCATATACACAACTTCAAAAATGACTTTTTTTTAGCATTAACCTGATTTCATATATATAATATTATATTAATGACACCATGAAACTCGGAAGCAATTGATATATTATTAATATAACGTCAAAAAATGAAAATTTCGATTATCCATCGAAATACAATATAAAAATGGCAAGTTTTGTAAATTTATCTATTGATCGCAATATTCGCAAATGCAACTTTGCTCCATAAAAGCAAAGCCGCATTTACGTAAATTCGGCTAAATTCACTCTAAAGATTTTGCATTTGTATATATAATATATGTTCAGGATATTCAAACATTAATAACATATAAAATACAATCAAAATTCCTTTAAATTATTATCCATAGTAGATTGAATCCCGTGTAAGAAAGAAAGCTTTAAGTATTGTGTACGTAGATAACATTTGATAAAATGTATATTTGATAATAATATCTTAATTAAAGACAATGTGGTTAATTAATGGGATGGTCATAGTTTTATATATAACGAAGATTATATATACATATTAATTCTCATAAGGCATGAAATTTTAGTTAAGCGGTGAGCATCCAGGCAAAATGTTGCATGAAAACCAACAAAATATGAAGCAAAATAATTCCTATATATTATGAGTGCGGAAAGTATTATCGATAACGTAATATTCGAACATCTGATAGGTTATAAAACAACTTACATAAAGTGCCCATCAGAGTCGTGTGCCCTCACCCTTAATACGGGTAGAGATATCTTCTCTATGAAACAAGAAGTGAATTGTGAAAATATTACACCCCAAAAAATTAGTTATCTATAACTGCAACACTTATTCTGTATATGTCAAATCTCCAGAAACAAATGGAAAGTAAATAATATTTGATTGTCTACAATTACGTAAATATTAAATTAACTCTCATAATGCCTTAAAAACTTGAAATAAACATTATAGCCACATTGTCTTCTTCGACGTTTAAAAATCAGAAAGCATAACTTTTCCAAGATTTATTATGTTACTGATTAACATACCTTTAGTTTTCCAAAGTATAAAAGTTTTTTTTATAATAATTGTACTAATAATACTATTATAATTTGTTAGACATGATTTCGTGTGTCGATAATATATCAAAATAATGCTGCAGTTAAAATATAACGCTAATGTACATCAGCGTTATATTATTATTACATCCCACTTTTTTGACGTTTTTCTCTCTTAATAATTATATTTGTATCTTAATCCCGAAAAGTAGTTTAAAGCTTTCGTTTCACTACACATTCGATACGATGTATAATGCAATAATGAAGTTTATTGCATCCTTACCTGTTGGTGATGGAGTTCTTCTGATGGTCGGAATCCTAAGCTTTCTCTGTGTCGAGACAAAGCTGAGGACAATTGTTGCCTCTTGCGCTCAGAAGTTGCCATTTCCTATTAGAAAATTTACTTAATCTCGCACCTTATCGTATATAAAATATAATATAAAATTAATCCTTAGATGCACATATAATATAACTGTCGGAAATATCTAAATGTAACTATCTCATTCAATGAGTCTTATGTTATTTTACAAAATTTATTTAAAATATTTATATTGATAAAAGGAAATGTACATCTAAAAATTAAATATATAATAAATAACACACGTACCTCTCCTTCAATATTTATCAATGTAGTAGTCATGTTATCTGCTACAAACCACTTCTGACCCTTCATAACGATGTTAGAAGGTGGCTCGTGCGTTGCACCAATATCAGCCGACCATACCATCACGTTAGCACCTCCATCGAGCTTTACGCTACGATGAAACTTGAAAGTGGTTTCCAAAGTACCGGCTTTGCGAATAATTTGCCACCCGCCTAAGCTTATTTCCTATTATAAAGATTATATTTAATAAGAAGTTGGAATTAATTTAAACGAAGCTAAAACGCACATCTCTATAAGTTCTATTTATTTACCTTATTTCCCTTATTAGTAAGTTTTACGAATCGTCCTTGGGGATCCGCTTCAGTAATTTCTATGTCACCTCTAGCAGTACCTGTAACACTATATTCACTACTGCTGCGTTCTTCGCTCTCTTCCAACAAAGTGCGTTTTCGTTTGCCTCTGAGAGGAGTATGTCTGGACGGAGTTGCTCTAGACAAAGACGTATTCGTCGACTGCATAGGTGTAATGTTTAATCTAAAATTGAGATAAATTCGCATAAATTAATTATATCAATAACATCAATAAGGAGTTAACATTCATAATTGTTCGTGTGTTAGTTTATCAAAATGTCAATTTGACAAACTATTTCTCACTATTCCCTTTCTTTCCGTAATATCCAACAAATTCAACTTTTTTTTTAAGTAGAACTATTCGCATAGCCTATTCATTTTTGAGAAATTTATCAATGTAATAAATAAAATTTTATTGAAACAAGAGCATAAGTATTTGTTTCATTAATGATGTTATTGAATTAATAAAATTATATTCAATTAAGATAATACTGTCGATATAACATGACTTTTTTTCAGTATAATAATTGTTTTACACCATGAAGTCTTGAAGTTTTCGTTCTATATATTCTAGTAAATTTGCATCAATTATGTTAATTAATGTGCAAACTGTAAAATATTTAGTTACATTATGAACGATTTAAATCTTAATTCAATTTGATATATTTAAAAATTTCATTTCTCTTTAAATTTGAAGATGACCTAAAACGTAAAATCGAAACATCGGTATTTTTAAGTTGACATTTCAATAAACTAACTCATACACAAAAAACTAAAGTTGGTTCAATATAATTGATTTTATTCATGTTGAACTTGAGATTGATTTTTAATTGTTTCGCATAAGTTAACTCTAGTAATATCGTCCATTAAAATTTGCAGAAATTATGATTTTGACTCACCTTGCCTCTTCAGTTTCGAGCAGCTTGCGATACGCAGCAATTTCCAAATCAAGCGCTACTTTAATATCCATAAGATCATGATATTCTTGTAATTGTTGAGCCATTTCATCTCGCATACGTGACAATTCTGCTTCCAGTGCAGCTAAACTGTCTGCATAACGAGAACGTTCGTTTTCTCTTGAATTCTCCATGTCCCTATCGAAAACGATTTTATATTATTTATACATTTATACATTTTATATTATACTTATACGCAAATAATATTATTTATGCAAAAAAATATCAGAAAATGTTTTCTACTAATTTTTATATACATATATTGCCTTTTTATTTCAAAGTGAAACTCATAGTGTGGGAGTTGTGGACTTAAAGAAATTATTTTCACTTAAATCTCTTTTTTTATACTCAAAAAATTTTGTAGATTACCTAATGCGTGCACTAAGGGCATTGTTAGCTGCTTCGAGTTCGCTGATTCTTGAATTGAGTCCTTCGTTTCGAGAGCGAGTCTGTCTCAATTCCTCGGTTGCCATGTTAGCGACTCCGCTATTACGTTGAGCATGAGATGCCAAATTCTTGATTTTATTTTCATATAAAAGCTCAATCTCTTCTCGATTAGCACGCATTTGCGCCTCATGCTGTTCGCGTAATTCTTGCAAGGATTGCTGTAGTTTAGCTTCATATTGCTCCGCAAGACGACCGTCAATCTCCGATATTTCAACCTAAAACGCAATTATAATATAAATTATTTCGAAGAAATAATTTATATTAACTAACTAGGAATCAACGAAAAATTATATTAAAATTGGGAGCTATTATGCCGACTGAAAATTTGATTTATCTTTCATCTATTTTTTTTCCAATCAGATTTAAGATTATATCGTTAAAATAATATTCATTAAATTTTTAGAAATGACAATAAATGATTTATTTATCATAAAACACATAGATGCAAATATAAATTTTTATATAAACAAAAATTATTGATAAATATGTTATGTAACTACAATAAAATTGAATTGTCTTCAGTAAAATTTTCAAATCTATTTTTTTCATTGCTTGTCAATGTTAATAAAAAAATTTTTCTTAAAACTAACGACATATTTACGATAAAGCAACAGGGCTTGAAAGATCATATTGTTTCAAGTAATTACTTACTTGTCGTCTCGTACGAGTCTCTGTAAGTTCTTGCTGATAAACTTGATCCTTGAAACTGATGTCTTCTTTGAGACTCTGGATATTGTTTTCGAGATCGATTCGCTGAAGAGTTTCTTCCTCCAGGTGCTTACGAGCATCGTCTAGCAATGTTTTCAATCGATCTATTTCCTTTTCCGAATCTCGATCCTTCTCGGCTAACTTCTTGCGCTCTGCCTGTGACTGATTGAACTGCGACTGTAAGTCGCCGCAGCGCGTCTCAAATATCATTACATTTCGTTCTGCTATTTGTAGATCTTTTGTTTTCTTGTCCAATCTGAAGCAAATGATAAATATCAATTATATAGTATTTATTTCTATTAGCATTATGATATCTTTCATCTTTAAATTTCTGCTATATTTCTACTATATTTCTTTAACAATCAATTGTAACTTTTGGCAGCTATTGCTTGTCAAGATTGTCTTCACATCTTTACATGAACGAAGGAATGTAACGTGTACGTTCGATTGTATAACAATACAAAGAAAATATAATATGAGCACTTTATTAACTCTCTTAAATAATGGCTTGTTTGTTGATTAAGTAAATAGATACAATGTTAATCAAATTGGACAAATTACTAACAGAAATTACTACAGAAAATAAAATGTTTCTGATTCAGACAGTTTTAATCTCGAAACGCAAAAACAAATTTTTTTGAGAATTTATGTATAAGATCGAATTTTTTATTAACGGGATTTCTGCGAAGGTTCTTTGAACATAAAATTCTCAGATTATCGTCTTGCCATCCTTGGCCTACTATCTTAAAACAGGCAACATCGAATGATGCTATATCTATTCTCGTGAAATAACATCTTTTCCCGCTATGGTATCTTCAGAAAGTATCATAGATAGTTTCACCATAAATCCTTGCTTTACCTTAAGTTAAAAAACAGTTTGGTTAAAAACGATGAATAACAGAAAGACGAATAACAGTTAAAAGATACATTATAAACTGGATTTAATTTCTATTAAATTTAATTTCTCGCGGAATCTGTACTTTCGTTCCGCGAATTCCTATATTCTATAGATAGTTTGTAGACGATGTGCTAATTTTGTAAGATATAACGTGCAAGTTCATTACGGTGTAATCGGTATTATAATTAAAATTCGTTTTCATTTACAACATACCGCCGTGCCGGTTCACAAGAAGGAAGCCGCGCACCGGGTAGGAGAGAGAGCTTCTATTTCAAGCGATGCACGACCCACATTGAGAATTTTATTTTCTGCCATGGTGGCCCGGACGTGTCTTTAATATTCGTCCGTTTCGCCTCTGTCCCTCACCCGATTTTCAAGACAAGAAAACAACGTGCGCTCCGGAAAGCTGCATATACGCTTACTCGCGAGAAGTGCGTCGGCTGTTAATTAACTTATGGCGACCTTAAGCTAATGATCGTTAATGATTCTCCAACGATATCCAGCTGGAAATGTGTGAACCTTCAGTAAAATAAGATTTGCTGCAGACTGCGATCATTTGTTATGACGGTTTGTAATTAAATATTGAAACAGACATATCTTTCGTAACATAATTATATATTTCCAGAGTTGGGTAAGTTAATGTTTTTTTTTAACTGAATAAAGTTAATGGCTTTACAAAATTAATAAAGTTAAGTTAAAAGTTGAAGGAATAAAAAATTAACTTGACGTAAGTTAAGTCAATATTGAATTAACTTAAGTTAAAAAAAAAGTTAATTTTGAACAAAATTATTTTTTAGATCAAAATGTCCTAATTTTTCTTAAAATGAGATTAAATAACTACAATATAGATTGTTAAGTAAATTAAATTTTTCTAGGATATTTAAAGATATTTTCTAAGATATTTAAAAGAGATAAAAAAATTTTTTAACTTAAAAAAAAGTTAAAAAATTAACGTTTAAAAGTAACTTACTTAAGTTAAAAGTTAAAGCATTTAAAATTAACTAAGTTAAGTTAAAAGTTATTAACTTTTTAACTTTTTTTTTTTAACTTTTAACGTTTTAACTAGTTACTACCCAACCCTGTATATTTCATACAATTACTAATAACTTAATTATACATATCTTCGTAGTAAATATGTAATAATTAGTCGGTGATAAACCATTTGAAAGAAATAGGAAAATGCGTTCAAGATTCGTCTTCGTGAACTATACATCGCAAAAATGCAATAGAAAGAAAATAATAAATTTTAAAGTCACATTTTTGTCATATTGCTAAATCTTTTGTTTTTCTTGTACGATCAACGCCGTGCGTTATCAGCTGGCCCAAGACAAAGTTGGATACCATTGCTCTAAACAATTGTCAAGGAAGGGAGTCTCGAGGTTTATACGGTTCTTAGCAGGAGGGTGATGGTCGTCGCCCTCTAATTCTCTCGCGGACTAATCGGTACAAAATGCGAGACGGCGAAACGCTTCAGAAGACTTGTAACGTAATGTGCATTCAGTTATGTACGCGACAATGTCACGGGTCAAGTTTAACCGCGGATCGCTGGAATTTTGTAATTTTGCATAAATACTCGCGCAATAATTAATTAAGACATTGAAAGCGTTCAGTCTTCAATTTTATATGTATATAATATATACATTATATGAACAATATAAAAATATACATATATAATATGTTATACATAAAATTTTCATTCATATTTTTATTATATATACGTACTTATCCAATAAATATATAAATGTTTTTCAAGTTTTGTGTATATGTAGTTAAGAAATTAACAACGCAATTCTGAAATAAAATTAAAAAGACATCGTTAGATGTCTTCGATTTATAAGTAATTCTAATTTTATACGATTCTGAATTTATGCTGATCTCTCCTTCGGCTTTCCAAAAGTACAGATCCTATAGAGCTTTACTCAGAACGGGAAGGGCTGTGCCAGTCTTGTTGCACACGACACGTATAGTATATGCTCTTGAACTTATAAATCGTGGCCCTCGCATTTCGACTCCGAAAATGGCGAGGTTTTACACACGCCTGCTCGCGTGCAACATCGGCCTCACGCGACGCCTGACATCGCTAAAATGGCTGACATCGGGCGGGTGATGTCATCCACGATTTCACGTGGCATTGGCTTTTACAGATAATAATCGCGGCCAAGAATTTTGCATTTGCTCAAAAACGTGCGTCCTCCAGGAATTCTTTCCGCGGCTTATCCATGACGCCTGGAATTCGAGATTATTGGCATTGTTGGCCTCGAAGTACAGATACGATCGTCTCGCGCTTTCACACAAGGAATACGGGAATGTGTTACTTCATCGATTATTTGAATCACGAATTTGAACGGCGACGTTACACTTTTAGCGAATAAAAAAAAACTGAACGATATTTTTCTCAGGAAAATTCGGGATCTTCATCAGTGTCGAGAATGCAAAAGTACGAAGTTTAAGAAAGAAGTTTTAAATAACAGTTTAAGGAAACTGATAATACTTCATTTTTTTGACAAATTTACAATTATTTTTTTCTATCAAAAATGTTCTTCCATTTTTTTTACATTTAACATTTATTATTTTTAAAAGTTCAAGATGTAAAGAAAAATTCAAATTGCTTCAAAAATTTCTTATGAGGAAATCCGATATCTTGAAGGCAATTATCATTAAATTATTATTAAATATTCTTAAATATTAATATTAATATTCTTATAAACATTAATATTCTTAAGTATTCATTAAATATTCTTAAATGATCAAGTTTTCTATTAGAAGACGCTTACGTCATATGCTTTTTTACTCATTCAAGGACCACTGAATTTGCGGACGCTACAGCACCGCAGAAAAAGAGAAAGATAGATAGACTATAGATAGATAGATAGATAGATAGAGAGAGAGAGAGAGAGAGAGAGAGAGAGAAAGAGAGACATTAAATGCCGTCTGTGTATAATGAAACATCGTATTCCCAGCAATTTTGGTCGATGACACAATTCCTTTCACAAAGATTCCAGAAGCAACGAAGGCAAAAGAATCGCGATATAGTCGATATATAATGTGAATAACAACAAAAATAAGCGACAGTAAAGTCATGATGCTATCTTATTGAAAGACTGTAGCATTATCATTGAAAACACCACGATCTTTAACACGGAAATGAGCTTTATGACCGTGACTATCTCTCAGGGGCTCTCAACCTGACTTCACAAATAATTCATTTTAATCGATGTACAATTAATGTACACTGGGAGAGACATAAACGTCTTAATATGTGAAGTTTCACTCATATCGAGTTAGATACGGGCCGCATGCTTCCTGTCTAGATCGCGTCATGCGCGACTGTTGATCCGAGAAATATTATTTCTAAGTAGCTGGAGATGATATTTAATTTGACACATCGATAATTGAATAATAATAATATTAATATTAATATCACAAGTTTCCCAAATAATTTAAGTTTTAAATAACGAGTTAATACTTAAATATGTTAATATTTAAATAGAAAGTACTCGTTTCGAATATGTCCCTATATGTGGGCAACCTCATAATGCATATCAAGATATTTATCATCAAGTATACAAATAAAACCATCTATCGATCTTTATGTAATAATAATAACATTGTTTAATAATATTTGTTTTGGGAAGGAAATATTGAAAATGCAAGGTGGACAAAGTTTGAGATTACTAAGCCCTTTTCCCCCACCAATCCTACTCTACTCACGTAAGTTGGGCATGGCAGATGCTTTATAGGGAATGGTGTGTGTTGCAATCGTAACGGTATAAACCGGAGTAAGTCGGGAAATATCAACGGAACAAGTTCGTAATCTATAGTAACTATAGAAAATATGGCGCGTGCGACGATAATTATCAGAACGCGGAATTATCGCTCTAGGCGTACATACATGCAATAATTGCGTGTAACATGAATTTGAACACGAATAACGAAAAGCGTTAAATTACCGAATCTCCTTTCTTTTTCGTCCGATTTTATTAAAATCTCACGAACGGCTGAGAAAATTACTTTAGTAAATTACTGTTTTCTTATGAATTTACTTTACAAAAGACAGAATAAATCGTTCATTGCGTTTCCCATTCATTCCTTACACACCTCGTTACCGTCCTCTTACAATTTCCAGTGAACAAACGTAAAAAATCGAACGACCCTGTTCCTAATGATCAGTATATACTCATAAAGTGAGAGATCTGATAATTGCGGTGGAGGAGGAGGAGGAGGAGAGTGCAAGTTCATCGCGGAAAAATTTCACTCTCGCGCGGGTCAAAGGATCGATCGTTTTTATTCCGTCAACGACGGAATAAAACGCGAAGTATAATCCTTGTTATAGTCGCGGTCGTACGTGACGGCGGGATCAGAGTCAATGTTTTCAGGTCAGGTGATAACGCACTGACACTGACATCACCGCCGCATAGTAAGCGTGACGCAATCGCTCGTAGTAACGTCACGTTGTGGAGAGCTCGTTCATGTTTTTCTCCGAGGCCGGATACATGAACGGCGCGAAAATTATTTCCTCTTTACGTAAACGTTAAGCTTTCCCTCGTCTTTTCCAGCGCATTCTTTTCTTCTCACACTACCTCCTCTCTCTCTCCCTCCCTCTCTCTCTCTCTTTCTCCCCATTCCTCCACAATTTTTCGTATCTTCTGATTCTGCTTCCCCTCGCCACAAGTCCGGCGGATAACCAATTTTGTTGCATCGTTCTGGAGAATCTTAACTCTGTTGACAAACACGCTCGACGAAAATGCACATGACGCATCAATGAGCAACTGCTCGTTAATCTAATCCGAAGATCGGCGACAGACATCGACAGATATCGATTCTTTTATTCTCTCTTTGGATTAAATGAAATTTATACTATATCGCGACCGTCGTATAATCTGTATTACTACCTGGCACGAAAATAAGGTGAATGATAACGCCGCGGCACAAACGTATCGATCAGGACTAGTTGAGAACGTTCAGCACACTTTGTAATACGTTGCTAGATTCGAAATTTTCGTTTACTTAATTTTACTTTTATTCACTCCTCGAATATAACTTGTACGCGCAAAATATAGAATATAATATTACATGAAACACTCTGTAAATACGGAATCTCTATAGATAGATTATGTTTTCGTAAAAATTATTTCAGAGATATTACATATCAACATTGAGCAACATTACAAATAATCGTATTGTCTGTGATGATATCAAATAGACATATGTCACATGTTTTATAGAGTATATGCAATTTCCAAGTAATGCTTATCTGATAATTCTCCAGGAATTATCAAGTCAAGGAATATGAAAGAATGACTATAATATTCATGATCATAATTCAAAGTAGATTGAAATACAAATACAAATAAGCAAATTATACCCTAGCCTTGCGAATATATAATTATATAAAATAGAACGTTTTCTCTACCTTCATAATGAATATTAAAATAATATTATAATGCTAGATTAATTTATGATTCTTCTATTAAGGGAATTATGCATATCTTAAATTAAAATACACAAGCCTCAATAAATATAACCAGTTTTGAGAATTCTTGCATCATCGGTACTTGGAAAGTAACATAAATTTTTACTAAATGAGTCATTATATACTCATTTCATGATATACCGAGTGTATATATTCCATTTTTGTAATACAAAATTAGTCAAGATACGAAATTAAAAAAAATTCTCTGTTTTTTTGCCTTGAAACTCGTGAATCATAAAAAGATATCAGTCCAATTTAAAAATACCGTCGAAAATAAGAGACTCTAATAATACACAACATAATTATCGTCGGAGCCACGCAATCTTCTTATTGAAAATTTTCCTTTATACATGCGTGATCGAATAGAAAATACAAGGTACGGTTCGAAGAGGGAAGGGACGTTCAATTTGCAGGATTCAAAAATAGGGAAGGGTCGCAACTAGGTGTTTAAAATGCGGAGTTGTATTAAAGTTAGACACGCGTGGATGCGCGATTGCGCACATGTTAATTTTTATTCTGCGCATGTGTCAGAATAAGAAGTGCTAATGATGATCGAGACTATTGAAAGAAAAATTGAGTATAGCTCAGTACCGATGATTCATGAATTAAAGAGTTTCACATTGTGCGGCTGTACTCCACAACCAAGCTCGTATTTCTCCAAGTCTCGAGCTCCATTGTATTCAAATCCGAGTTTCACTACTTTGCCGACTGCAGTGCCCAATTGCGTGCATCCATCCAATGATTGACAAATAAAATTCTAATTTGTCTTTTTACATGATTTTTTTTTTCCACAGCATCGTCAGGAAACAAGATACTCGGATGCTCGATCACGTTGATCGATATTTATCAATAACGATTAGTGCCATTTAACTTTCCTATCTATTTTGCAAGTAAGAAGGCAACACGGTTAGATACGCAAAAAAACTTATCATTTTATCATTTTACTCGGAGTATAAAATATATATAAATATATATAAATATATACAAATACGTAAATTGAACTTACTTGCTCTTGAAATCCTCGTTATCATCCCAGAGACGTTTGGTGTCGATCTCCAGCTTGGCGCGTTCCCTGGCAGTCTCATCGAGCAGCTTTCGCGCGTCGGATAGCTCGTGTTCGTACATAGCCTTGATACTGGAGACCTCCCGGGTGACGGTCTCCTGAGTAGTCTGCATCTCCCGGGTCAGCCGGGAATTCTCGGTCTCCAAGTGACGCACCTTTTCGATGTAACATGCCAGACGATCGTTGAGATTCTGTAGATCCTGCTTCTCCTGCAGCCGGGAGTATCGGGTTGGGCTAAGCGGGCTGCCGGGTCGCCGGCCGATCGGCGTCGATGTAGTCGGTGGCGGCGACTGGATGCTGGAGGACGACGAAGCGACGGAGGCGGAAGAAGCGGAAGCGGCGGCTGCGGCTGCCGCCGCGGTCTTCTTGCTTGATTTCGTTGACATTGTTGTTGCGGAAAATACGCGACTAGCCTGCACGCGAATTCTCGCGCTTGCGGTCTCGTACGAGGCACTCTACGTCGTTCTCGATTAGACACCCTCGACGACACTGAGGGGGAATGAGACAGAGAGAGAGAGAAAGAGGGAACACCGGCGCGTCCGTGTCTAGCGTATCATCAACTCGTTGCTGATAACGTCTAACGTCAGCGCGTCCGTGTCGATCGAGCGAACGCGTGTAGTACCTTCGTGATCGTCCGATCAACGTCTCGCGATCTCGCACACTTCGCAGTCAAATGCGCACTACCGGATCAAGCAGCGCCAGCCAACGGTCGGATTAGTGCGCTTGCTTGCGACGACGCCACATCACAAGCCGGGTTTCGCGCCGCCATTAACCGGAAAGAAGCGCTGCGTGCGATGATTGGCTGTGGCGTTGCAGGGACGCCACGCGCTCGACCTATCGCCTCTCACGAACCGGCCGACCGTGTTTAATGTCGCGCAATACGATTGGCCGCGTCCAATATCGATAGTACTAGAATGACTGTAGAATGAACGATGCCACCAATCGCAATGAACGCTCGAGGAGACGTTAAATTTGAATGCGATCGTTGAATCGTGATTAATGGGGTTTCCGGCACGTATTAAATTTTTTTATTTTAATGCATGTTTAATATATGTTTAATCAGCCTTTGTGCTCTCCGTACTTTGGATAAGACGTAGGATTCAGGAGTTTTATTCTCGAAAAATGTTGCATATAAAGATACTAAGGAAGTCTTAATATGTGTAACAAATACTACTTATAGTATTTTTGTGCGTACACACATTTTCGTGTGAAATATTTGTCGAGAATACAGTCCTTGTTTTTGAAAGATGAAAGAGCGAAAAAGTTAATAATAAATTTATAATTTTATAGCTATTAGTATTTTAAAACAATATTTCGCGGTATATATTCTCAGTATTTCTTAAGAAATTATTTTTAGAATTTATATATGTAATAATAAACTAGTAAATGTGATAAGAATTGTCTCAATTTTTGTTACATTAAGATTAAATTATTAAAGATTTAGTTTCGGTTTTAATGTCCGTCTGGATTATAATTAATATCAGAGTTTTTTCCTTTTTTTTTCCTTTTCTTTGCGATTAACGTTTTAAGTATATTGAAAGTTATTCATTAATTTCAACATAATTGACACTGATTCGCTGAATGTCAAAGACTGATTTTTGACTAAACCGATAGAATTTAAGTTTTTGCGATATGGTGAATTTTTGTTTTAGTGAACTACCTTTTATTATTTTACAATTGTTTTTGCTTCCCCCCTCCCCCTCCAATAAATTTATCTTTTAATAATTTTTAATATATTTTAGATTTTTTTATTAGAGTATAGTTAATAGGTGGAGGTGGCTCACTGAAATGAATTAGTTTGAAAAAAAATTTGTCGTTATTACATCATATTGTCTCTGAGGACGACTCAAAAATGAGCCGAAACATGACTTCTATTGTCTTGTCATATCCAATCATTTTACAAGAATTGTTTCACTCAAAAGATATTTTTGCATAGAATATCTTTCAATAATTCCATATTTTCGTAAACTATTATATTAATGAAATTAAATTTATTAAAAACAATATTGTGTTTCCTTAATTAATTTAATTTTCAGAACAATGATGATAACAATAAATGATAAAAATTGTTTTACATAAAAATATTTCTATATAAAGTATTTCTCTTTCAGAAATTTTTAATTCTCATAGAGTGTTATACTAGCGAAACTAATTTCTTCAATTATTTTCATAATGAAGAATTTATTCCAAGAATACAGTCTTTTGATAATTTAAAGTTGGATGTTGGATGGTTTTAAAACAATAAACAGCGTTTTATAAATAAATATTGCATTATGATATATTTTAACAACCAGTGGTAACAAAGGTAGGTGTCTCTTTTACGTATTTATAGCAACAGAACAGCACTCTCGTATGATACAAGCTTCGACTTATTTAACTGTTCAATATATATATTTATAATATTTATATATACATATGTATACATCCTTTGAACCGCGAAAAAGAGTGTTCGTGTAACGTAATAATATAGTCATAGAAAAAAATTTGTTCTGGAGGCAACCGATGTAACTTATAAAGCTTATGACTTTAAATAACTTTCAGGATTCTGAATAAGATATATGTATATATACATGTATATGTATGTATACGTATGTATGATATATGTAAACATATGTATATAACATACATATTATATATATATAAATGTATAATATATGTATAAATGTATAGATCTCTCCTTGTTTTTAAAGAATATGATTCTCTAGCGACATGTGATATATTAAATATATAGATATAATCTGTTACATCAGCATTTTCGCGTTTTAGATATCTATATATATAATAACTATTATGTACATGTTATAAATTCGATAATATCTCACGCATAGCTTCTCTCCGCTACACACCGTACTTTATTTGGTTTAACAGAGGAGTGTCGCTTCAGTCATCTTTGGTAGAAGCATGCTTTTTTTCGTACAACGCTATCTCATACAAGATAACACAAAATGTTACTCAATTAACGCGTCTGTTCCCTGAGTTGATATACAACCACATTTCAGTCTTTACCATTTTGTTACTTCATCTCTCACAGCAATTATTACACATCAATTAAAACAATTATCTCACTAGTATAAGCACAGCAATCTAACAAAATCAAAAGATCAAGGCCGGAAATGTGTTGCCTTTCTTATAAATCCCCTTTTCATGACACAAAACTGCCTAAAAAAATATCTTCCCCTAACACATCCTTTATATTTTAAATTTTGATAGAATGCAGTACAAAAACAACAAAGGGGATAAATACGAAATAATTTGTTGAAACTAATTCCTTCACTTATATAAGTCGATAATTAGTCAACTCTCGAATTATGAGGAATTATTTCAATCACGAATTAACGATAACACATTGGATCACAAAACTTTAATCTGTCTTAATTAAATCTAATTCATTTTCTCGCGCTCCGAATGCTTTATCGCAACTCATTCATTTCCATCATTCTCAAAATTGTCACATATGTCAAATACTACACAAATACATCAAAGTGTGACGAGGCTTCTATACGAAAAAAATTAAATACTGAATAGAAATTCTTTTCGATTTTACTTATTATCTATCAACATCGTCAATCAACATCGTCATTAATTTTTATAGTCATCTGTAAAAATTAATAGAATATAATGTATATAATTATATAAACAAAATTTTCTTTAATCGTATAAATATGTGTCATTATTCTCAATAACACTATTCGTAAAAGAGTGCTTAATTTATATTTTCTTTTTTAACAAATAGTATTTTTTAAATATGTTTTTTTTTCCTTTTTCTTGATTGAGGTACCACTGGTAATAGCAGTTGCTTTTGTTATCTTCGCGTAATCGCGTGTCATTTCTATTACATTAATATCTTTAATGTACTCATAATGAAATGAGCTTTTGAGGCACATTCACCACATATACACTCGTTATAAGCAATCGCTAAAATTTTCTTCGTATTGGCTAGTTAATCACTAATCATCATCTTTATGATTATCGATTGCAGAAGTGAATTTTTGGAAGAAAATTTTAACGGGAGTGTGTAATAAGTTATAATAACTTACAACGTTTGTCGTCCTCGCACTATAATCACAGACAATCCCAGTTTAACGCAACAAAACGATTCACCATCTTATTTGCATCCGCCTACTTTACATTTCTCTGTTTTTCTCTGATAGAAGTAATAAAAATAAAATTCTGTACACTGCATAATAAATTCTGTATATTGCGCAAATCTTCGCGGAGAAACGTTGATACTTTGTTGAGACCCTGACCATAGTGATATATCGTTTTATACACGTCCATTTCTGGTATCTATCCAATATATTTAAATTAGCATCGTAAGAATGCACTTTTCAATTTTATATAATTATTTAGAAAATGGACCAAGATTTTTTTTAAGAAGATGGGATGGCATAATTATGTTATAACTATTTATATATTTATATACGATATTCTAAAACTCTGATGAGATAGGAATGATGCGATGTTCGCGTCCTGTACGAACGCAGAAGGCAGCGGTGTTATAAAGATATACCGTGTAAAATGCATAGGAAACAAAGTGTGAATTCATTGGAGCGTTACTGGACCAAGCATAAGTAGGAAAAACTCTCTACTCGACTATAATCGTGGCAAGGCGTTTCGGCCGCTTGCCAGCTTTATGTCTCCTATGGACATTCCCTTCGTCATGCGCAACTTGCGAGGACGACTCGAACGACTCCGCGGAATTGTCAGAACCTATATCTCTGTCCGAATTTATTATTTGTTCGAGTTTACGTTTCCGCGATCGTGTCATTGGACCGTTACTACTGCTGCCACTAGTTTCGCTGTCAACGTCGCGTCGATGTCGATGCTTTTTCGTCGGGATTATCGGTTGACACGATTCGTCGGCATTGCGTTTGGTCCGCTTTTTCGCGGTTCTCTCGAATTCTTGCAGGAGTGAAAGTCTTACTGAGGAATTCGAATCGGAAGAAGAAGATAGGGAACTCAGGTACTCGTTAACAACTTCGTCATTAAAATCGAAGACGCTTGGTGACGAGGTGGAAGTGTTTGCAGCACTTGCTGTAGCGCTTGGTAGACGCAACTGAACCGACGACGGACTCGAGGAGGAAGAAGAAGACGGTCTCGATGTGGAGGAACTGGAATTGGAACGTTTGTGCTTGCGACGCTGAGCCAGTTTGGCGGCATCGACCGCGCGCAGCTGGAAACCCTCGCGCTCGTGCGTTGACGTTGAACTAACGGCTACCGCATTGTCCGCGTGAACCGTATCAGTAGCTGATGTTACCGGAAGAATCGTTGCGTCATGCGTCGTCAACCACGAATGGTACACCAGAGAAGCTGCGGTGAGTCTATTGTTGGGATCGATCATCAACAAACCTTTCATCACTTGTTTCGCACCGGGAGACACATGACTCCAAGCCTCGCTGTCAAAATTAATCTCACCGGCTTTGATGCGCATCGCTACGTTAGGTGTATCTGTACGGGAAGGTGGATTGTCGGACAACATGAAATACAGAATAGTCCCCAGGGACCACATGTCGCAGCTCTCGTCGTATTCTTGATTGGCCACAACCTCCGGGGCAGCATACGGGAGCGTAAAGCAGGGCGTGTGTAACGGCTCGCAGCTGTTCTTCATCCGAGCAAATCCAAAGTCGACTATCTTTACAGGCGAATCTTCGCCTTGATGCACATATACGATATTCTCTGGTTTGAGATCACGATGCACTACGCCACGCGAGTGCATGTATCGCACTGCGGATGCCAATTGCCGCATCACTCGCTTGGCCTGCCGCTCCGAGAATGGGCGCGGTCGTTGTAACAATTCCCCGCCCGAGAGCAATTCCATCACGATGTATGTGTGAAGTCGATCGTGGTGGACTTCTGTCAATTTCACTACGTTTGCGTGACGCTGACACGCACGCAACAGATTCTCCTCCCGACTGCAATCCACTCGCCTGCTGACGATCTTCACGGCGGATTCCTAGAGCTGGTCCCGCTTGGTCTAACTCGTACGCCTGGAAGAACGTGGACTCTTCGAAACACGTGTTCAACAGATCGGACAACAAAGGCCGTTGCGAACTGGCTTCGCCACCGAAGATATCCCTGCTCACCACGTTGTCGGTGAATAGTATCGAAGGTGCTACATAGGAATAACCCTGTAAAAATATCCAAGTGAGAAATTTTGTA
The DNA here is from genome assembly GCF_000204515.1 of Acromyrmex echinatior. The sequence continues at coordinate 699,049 of NW_011626573.1, forward strand.
AATGTTTCATAAAATCCGTGACTGTTACGGCTACCTATTTGTTCGGAATAATAACGAAAACAATTAAGAGAAAACTTACCCTAAAATGTTTGTCAGCATAGTCACCATCAATGACCGCTGGACTGTCAACGACGACATTCATCTTCGTAAATTCGTCTGAAAAATTGCTGGTATCCAATTCGTGCGAAATTTTAGGAATCAAAGGTGGCTTGATCTGTTTCTTCTCCAGACCTTCCCAAGTAAAGGCCGGTGCCGCATCCATAAAGAAGGGATGTTCTTTGAGTTCTTTAGCGTCGCGCGGTCCACCGCCTAATCTTTGTCGTGGATCTTTGATTAACAAGCGGGTGATGAAATCGCTCACGTTGGCACTCAGATGGCTCGGCATTGGTGGCGGATCATTCTTCAATATCCTCCTCGAAATTTCTTGTTGATTATTTTTCTCGCCCTCCACCGTAAAAGGCGACGCACCGGTCAGTAATTCAAACGTTAATACGCCCACGCTCCACCAATCGACAGCCTACGAGAATGCCAGCTCGATTACAATACATACGTTTAAACATATATACGTGTCTTTATTCTGTTAATTATATCCAAGACACAATTGCATCTTCTTTTATATATTTTATTTATATATGTAACTTCAAAATATATATTTTTTGTTTTGTGAAAATTTAATTTAATAATTAGTTTATGCTTTTTCATCAATATTCAAATATATAATATAATTATACGCTTAATAATTCAAGTATCATAAATTCAATTATCTTCTAGGAAGAGAGATAAAACCGAGAGATTATCACCGAGTCGTCATCCGAGAAAAGAAGCTACAAAAGTGGATATGGGGATGAAATAACATGCGGCAACGTGAAAAGATAGACAGATATCAACGTTAACTTACGATATCGTGGCCGTTTGGGCCTGCCTTTACCACTTCCGGTGCCATATACTCGATAGTTCCGCAAAACGAGTAAGTACGCGCATTGCCATTTCTTTCGTGCGGTAGGAATTCTTTACTGAGACCGAAATCCGTCAACACGAGATGCCCCTCCTTATCCAAAAGTATATTTTCAAGTTTGATATCCCGATATATTACGCCAAGCTGCAACATCAAATAAAATATTATATACAATAGATTTAATTTAATTTATTTCATTTAGGATTGTTTTCGTTCCTTGTCAAAGATATCTTATTATTGTTTGTGTGCACATATAACATTAGTATATTAATACATACGTCATGAAGGCGCTCTAGCGCCAGGATAATTTCGCCAATATAAAATCGTACTGCATCCTCCGTGAAGCAGTCATGTTGATATAGGTGCGTAAACATTTCACCGCCGGCGACATATTCTGGAAATAGAAAAAAAAATATCTCGTAAGTTCAAAGTTCTATATCCTTAGGGAAGAAAGAAATAGAACAAATTTTTCTTTTTTATGCGTCACTTACAACGACATTTGATACACGTAAGATCAAATAAAAAAAGGGTTTATTTTTTTATTGATACCTTTTATTTTTATTCAATTTTGTTGCACAGATATATAAAATCTTGTATTTTATCCGTATATAGATCTTTTTATTTTGTCTGTAAGTAATTGTTTAAGAAATTATTTTGCAGACAAAATATTATTAGGTGTTGGAATTAATTCGTAGCGTTTTTTAATGAAAGAATGTTATTTATTTCACATGAGCATTAAAAAATACATTAATGAAAGTACTTCCCATCACTTGTAAAACGCTACGAATTAATTCCAACACCTAATAACTTCCATATTACTTATTCAGCAAAATTTAACTTGACACGCATGTATGTTATATTTCTTCTTTTTTTATTTATTTTAGTTTTTACTTTATTTATCCTCTGTCCTTTCCATCGGTAGACTTATTTTCCTTTACTTTCAGTTCTTCGCCGAGTCTCACCTAAGATCAAACAGAGTTTGTCGTCAGTTTGAAACGCGTAATAGAGAGTTATCAGGAACGGGCTGTCCCTGATAGCCTCCAGGATTTGCCGCTCGGACTTGGTATGCTCCGTCGTCTTCTTCTTCTGTACGATGGAGGCCTTCTTCAGCACCTTCATGGCATAAAGCCGTCCGCAGTCAGCACCCGTTCGCTTTCGCACCAGGAAAACTTTACCGTAAGCTGTATGAAAACGAAATGATCAATTTTAAAAGCGTGATACGCATCGCAGTTTAGAAACATTAATAATAACGGAGATTAAGAAATATCCATCATATTGAAAAAAATAGCACAGTCGGAAAAAAAGATCTAAAGCATTACCGGAGATTAATTTACGTATAATACAATATATCGTAACAAAAAAACGTTTAAAATTCGACCTATAACGGTATAAATATTACAATATCCGTTAGAAATAATTGAAGTGTTATTATTACCGTTACAAATAGTTTGAATGTTACTTATTACCGGTGTTGTAAATGTTATGATTCAGAATTGATTACAAATATTATCAAACTGGACCACGTTTCGGAAGACACTTTATCGAATGATTTCTCACCTCCGGTGCCAAGGACTTTCAGCAAGTCAAAGTGTGTCATGTCCACTTTCTGGCTGCCGTTGTCCGCTAGGTTTACTGTAACAGAAAAACGGGAATCCTGTGAGAAAGGTTGGTACTCGATAATATCCGATTGATCATGACATCCGTTATATCATGGCGATTTGGTACAATTGTTACGGAACCGATCTCCGCTCGCGAAAACCGCGCAAACTATATTCGATGCGCCAGTCGAACGCGAACCAGAGAAATCGAAGAAACATATCGATGCAAAATTCTAAAAACGTGTTTTTCGAAATTATAATTAACCCTCCGTTTGCAATCTTTTTTTTTTACTCCTGTTTGCAATCTGATTCCTTTTCGTTCAACCCAAGTTTTTTTACCGCTCTAAATTTTCAAAAAGAATTTACGGCTACTTTTCAACATCTTCATTACTTTATCAAATAATTTTTTAAAATGTTAAAAGCTTTATTTAATATAAAAATTAAAATTTTCGAGCAAAAATGAGGATGAAATTTGAGAGTAAAATTTCGCTTGTGCCCTGGCTGCAAACGGGAAGTTTAAAAGCAAGAGATATGTATTTCACGTATTTCTGTCAAATGACGTTTGCTGATGTAAAGTAGAAACGTACATTGAAAGAGCCGTATAAATAAATTGACTCGATCTCGCTCTGAGTGATCTAACGACTGGACTGGAGTACACTAATTAACAATTTCTTCATTCCTAACGGTCGCATTCTCCTCTCGACATTTGCGTTCCTCGGCGACGCGTTTGTCGCGCGTTCCCAGACGCGAGGAGAGAGAGAGAGAGAGAGAGAGAGAGAGAGAGAGAGAGAGAGTGCGGACGTGATGACGCGCGCGAAGCGAAGCTGACAAGGCTTCTGAACGAGACAATGAGATGCTCCTGGCATTCATTTTTCTCTCGACATCGCATGCGGGAGAGACAGAAAGAAGGAAAGGAAGGAAAGAGGTGAACGTATATATATTCGATGTGACCGAAGCATCGCGTGGAGAACCGAGACGACCAGGACGACGGCGCCTCGAAATGGAATGCCGCTTATTCGACGCGTGACACGCGAAAAGATACGAGCACCTGCGAAAAGGTACGTTGCTAATATCGGCAGGTCGGCAGGTGCGAGGACGACCGTGAATGTGCATACATATCGCGTGAGCGATTCGCCGCGAACCAAATTTATCGCGATTTCGCATATCAAAAGACATATGTCGTCCGTAATTAAAGCAAACGCGCGTCTAACGCACCTGAAAATGAAGGAAAAATAAGTCGTATAAAAATTACGGAAGTATGTACGTAGCGTATTAACTATACGACGTAAGCGACGAGCGGGAGGGATTTCAAGTGTGGCTTTAAGCATTCATGTATTCCATGGCAGCGGAGTTGCGATTATGTTTCAACGTTACATAATTCACGGAACAACTGTATGTAACTGTTGCAGCGAACGTGGCGAACGATAAGAAGCAAGACGAGTAACAATATTGTCCGGTAAATAATGTACAATAATAATTTGATCGTTATTTATTTCTGTCGCCATTCGATTTATTGCTGATCGGCATCAATGGATATATTTCTATCGGAAATATATCCAATATATATGTAGCGGAAATGTACTCGTTTCGGTTTTAATTCTTGGGAAAAACAGTTGCTAATCAGGAAGGAACTATGAATAATGGGCGAGATAAATGAATAAGAGAAAATACCGTGGCGCGTACGAGCGAGATGTACGTAGAATTGATTTCGATTCGGTTAAATGTGTTTTGTTTTCAAGTAACATCTGCAAAGTGTACGTTTAATATTTATACGTCATACGCTACGCGTGACGCATGTTTCATGTGAGAAAATTCCGAAGGGACAGCTGGGATTCGCACCAGATTCTGTGGACCACCCAGAACGCGAATCTTTATCCTCTCAAACATCTTTAAGCCGGTTACACGAGACTTCAGCATTGAAGCTGCACGTGAAATTGCACCTCGGAGTAATTCTGCTAAACATATCCGTTCACAGTGTCCCAGAACTGCAACTTTCTTTCTACTACAGAGTAACGTCGACTTAATCAGTCGACTAATCGCGATCTCTTACCCTAATTTTCAGCCACTAACTAACATAAACGACAATCATCTGCCGAGTAATGTTCTTTTAAATGACCTTTAGACAATCAATAGTATTACAATAGTAGCACAATATTTGATATTGCAATATTATTGATCGTCTAGAGAATATATTGATATTTATTTTTAATAATTAAAGAGGGAATTAATAATAATGTACAAAATAATTGTGTAATACTTAATATTAATCATCTTGAAATCGTTTTACGTCTTTTACATTTTGTACATAACTCTTGTATATATACGTATATATACGTACTATTGTACGTCTTTCGCTTATCTTATCTCCTTTTTTATCTACCTCTTTATTGCGAAACAGTTAAGTGGGTCACAAAGTTCACGGACAATCGGAATCGAAATGTATATCGATACTTATCCTCTGTATTTATCCTGTGTATTTATTTTCAAATTCTTTCATACTATCGCATTGAGAGAAAATGTTTTATATCTATCAATGTTTTATGACTATGGTTGATAAAATAATTATGATTATAGGAGCTCGATTTTTATTACCGCTATAATATTAGTAATAATAATTATATTTGTAATTATCAAAAATATTTAGTGACACTAAAAATGACTATAATTTAGAATTAAATTACAGCAATCGTAAGCATTTTTTTTCTCAGCACAAAAATAAAAAATATGTGGTAATTTCTGCATGAAATAACTTTGCGGTTATACATGTATACATATATTAGGAAAAGATGACTAATAAGACTGTCCCCCTCCCCATTGTGCTTATTTCGTTGACTCATTCGATGGTAACGCAAAAAATGGGAATCTCAAGATTGCGGCACAAGTAGGTCACGATTCTGTTACAGAAATTACTAATAACGTTGCCACTTTCACTTTTGCATCTTCGCGTCTCTGTATCCTTCCGTGGATTTTCTTTTCTTTTTTTACGCCAAGAGAGAAACCCATTTCTCGGTAGAGAAGCGGCGAAAGGAGCCGGAAGATCCAATGAGTTCCGATTAAATCGATGCAAGAAAATCACCGCCAGAGGGTTAAATGCGATCTCACCCGAGACCGCTGAAATTTCCGATAATCCTCATAATCTATGTGTATACAAATTTCTTACGCCATTCAGCAAATTCAGAACTAATCCTAATTAAAAAGTTTAACGTTAATGATTTACTTAACAGTTTAATCACCTAATTAAGTAATTTCTTAAAAATAGAAGCATAATGAGATAATGAGACGTATAGCCCAGTAAGACGCACAATTCATCGAGATTTAACGAAGTATTATATCTTCACATCTCAGTGTCTCAAAATCGCCTCAAAACGTTTTCAAAAAATCGCTAATGTATCGCATTCTTGAAAGTTCAATTCGTACTGTTGTCATTATAAGAAACATTTCTAATCTAGTCGAAATACTAGAGCTTGAGTAATATGAATCAAGCTAATTACATCTTATTTTTACGAGAACAAAATCGACGTAGAAAGAATATTCCGCGATTGCGTAATCGCGGTGCGAACGGGAATCGAGAGCGGGTGATTAGTCGGTGAAAGCACACGGATGCACGGCGGACGTGATCGCGAGGAGTCGCGAAGAGTCGCGAGGAATCGCGAGGGCCGGGGGCTCCTCCGGGGTGGCCCCGGCCCTGACTGCCGGTCCGAGAGAATGCATGTCAAGGTAGCGATGGAGAATCGCATCGGGTGGCGTACGTACCTATCTACGTACATACCTCGCGATTATCGCGAACCCGCGAGTTCGCACACGCGAACTCTTAAGCGCGCGACTCTTCTCACCCCCGCGCGCGCTTCCGAGAAATTGCGAACGCGGAATGACCGACTTTACCGAAGACGTGAGTCAAGTTCGCGGATGGATCTCCGCCGAGACTAACGCGAGACAACCGTGATTCTCTCGAGTTCTCTTAAACTTAAGTTCTCCGATCCGCCTCGTTGCTCGATTCGGCGGCGCGGCGGCGATCCGGGCGGCCTCCTTCGAGGCGGCTCGGTGACTTCGAGGCGCGGAGAGTTTCGCCTCTCCGGTCTCCGTTACCTCGGAACGGCATTCCGGCCCCTCTCACTCGCGTGAATAATGAGTTACCTTTTTCTGAACGCTCGATTGCACCGAGGGAAAAACAATCGGGGGGGGGGGGGGGGGGGGGGGGGGAGGGAGGATGTGTACCGTAATCTCGCGAGGCCGGGGATGCCAATTTGCAAAATTGCCCTCCGCGCAAGAAATATCACGGCGGATTTTCGTGTCTCTTCGGAACATATATCACGTTTCTCATGTGCATTAGATTAAACGAAATACAAGAATTTTAACGAGAAATGAAAAATTCTTGCTCCTTTTACTTTCTTCCCTCACCGGCCTCGAATATATCCATAATCGTGATTGAGAAAGTAAGAAAGGGATTAGGCGATTCAGCGTTCGTTCGAATTCCAAGACGGATCTCAGGGCTCCTTCCTATTTCGTGTCATTTCGGTTTATTACATAACAGATTGAGATTCCATCGAGTTCCGTGATTTCGCTACGGTTTCGCTACGGTTTCGCCGAGGCTGCCGGATGTTTTTTTTTTTCTTTTTAAAACGACCGCTTGGAAATCGTGCGCAACATGGTGTAATAAGTATAATATTCTCGTGGATGCGTAGTAGGAGAGTGAATTTAGAAAATTAAATTCAATTATTTCAGTACGCTACTGCTATTACGTTATACATCTGTCTTATTATACTATAATGCAGAAAATGCATTCTAAAGGTAGCAGGAAGAGAAAAAAAGCTTCTCTACCTCGTTATCGCTTTTAATTCGCAAAGGGCGTATCCACGACCGCGACGGTGCGATCGCGAGGTGCACACCGTCGCGGAAGTTCCGCTTTTGTCTGACCCAGATAGTCGACATTCACTCGCTATTTCGTAACGGGACTGACTACTTTCTTTCGCCAGCCGCGACGTCGGCTCGACTACGAGGGTATGCACAACACCGTGTATACGAATATTTTGTGTGTGTACATGATAGCGATGTGCACGAGACCTTTTCTCCATCGTCCTGCGCGATCAACATGCTTAGGCTTGATTTTCCATTTGCTGGTTAATTTGTGACTAGGCTTAATCTGATGATAACGTAAGAATTGTATCTTTTTATTTATGATTAACTACTAAATTGATTTTGAAATAACCTCTAATGGGTCTTATTACTGTAAAATCATTAATTTAATGATTAATTGAAGCTAGAAAAAATATAAATTTTATTATCATCAATTAATGAGAAGTTGAGAAGTCTAAACTGTAAGTTAATCAAATAATGAAAAAAAAGAGTGTAGTGCCCTGACTTTTACTCTTTGTGATTGAGGAATTTTTATCGCAATACAAAAAAAAAGAGATATCCGTTTTCTAAGTATCGACAGGTTCATCCGTTTAGTTATCAGTGTAAACTCGACGTCACAGTAAAAGGTCGCAGTGAAATAGTATTAATGTAAAACAGTTGCAGCAACAAATGACTTTACAGAATTATATAAGAATTGATCACGATAAATAATCGTTTCAAAAGTACTGTATGTGTATGTTCGAAAATTTAATTTGAATATTTAGTTCATGTGAATTTTCAATATATAATTTTTAGTAAATTATGAACAAAGTCATTTATGAATTCCATCTGCAAAGTATGCGCTGATATGGATCATTATCGCAAAATCGATATTTCCATCTTGATAAACAGAAATAATGTCATGAGTAAAGCGAATGACACGTGTATAGTCGATAAATTAAAAGTAATAATTTTGAAACTTTTTTTTTTACAATAAGTTTCTAAACGCTGCAATTGAAACAAAAAGGAGAATAATTCTTCGCAGAAAAATCAACAAGAAATACAAATATAAGGTATAAATAGCAATCGAGGATTACTCATATAAACAAATGCGCGTTTTATCGAGACAATCCTTTTCTTATCAGATTCTTAAAATCAAATGCAAAATCTGCTTTAATTCCATGGAAAGAACAATTTCACTAAAGAATCTAAAAATTTAACTAGATATGAAAATAATTTTATTGCACTATAATAATTATATAGAATGTTTAAGCATGAATGACAATAATTGCGTTCGTTATAAACACGCTCTAAGCTTCATTCTATCTTTATCGCTCATTACACGAGCAAAACGGAATAAAGCTTAATGTCCCAACGCGAATGCAACCAATATATACTACAAAAAACATTTTGACATTTCTAGCAACTAATTTGATCGTTCTATATAATTATTTTAATGGCCCAAACAAAATTATTTCCAAATTTGTATCCAGCTTTTTCAGACACTTTAACAAAACTATTTCTTTCGTGTATAATTTCAAATAATAGAATAATCCTATCATCAAAAAGGCAAAAGATCTGACAAGTACGCTTCGCAATCGTATCGTATCCACAGCATCAATCTCCAAGAGATATCCTAAAAACGTCTCTTTAAAAACATCTCTGTATATCCTAAGATCATTCTCAGGATATCTCTCGGTTAAAGCGTGCTGATAATATTCAACAATTACATAAAAGGACAGTCGGAGAACTGATAGGATCAAAATTTCAGAAATTTCATAAATGTCTGAATAAATATTATGCTACTTACAAATGAGTGTAACGTATTGATTAAAAAAAATGTTTCCTTAAAAAATATCTATTTTTCCTTATGGATTTATATGTATAAAAATCATAAAATTCTTAAGTATAATTTTTAACAATTATTAGGTGTTGGAATTAATTCGTAGCGTTTTACAAGTGATGGGAAGTACTTTCATTAATGTATTAGGTGTTGGAATTAATTCGTAGCGTTTTACAAGTGATGGGAAGTACTTTCATTAATGTATTAGGTGTTGGAATTAATTCGTAGCGTTTTACAAGTGATGGGAAGTACTTTCATTAATGTATTAGGTGTTGGAATTAATTCGTAGCGTTTTACAAGTGATGGGAAGTACTTTCATTAATGTATTTTTTAATGCTCATGTGAAATAAATAACATTCTTTCATTAAAAAACGCTACGAATTAATTCCAACACCTAATAATATAACATAAAATTTATAACATAAATTTATAATTCATAATTTGTAACATTTAGGTCATGTTAACTGTTCATTTTTTAATCCTTTCTTTCTTTTTAATTAGACTTCAATTCTTCACTAGCGAAAAACATTAAGCGGGCGAGAAGAGAAGAGGAAAGAGCCGCGTGGCCGGTATACCGTGGCGCAACCGTTACTTGATACCGTACTGCCTTGGCGCTACATACATTCCACCATTCCACCATCCTACTCGTGGCGGCCGTGGGCTGATGGGCTCGCGGCACGTGTGGGGCGGTACACGTGTGCCGAGAGAGGCAGCGGCAACTGCTGCTTCAATTAATTGAAGCGATATGGAAACGCAAACGCTGCGCCGCGTCGCGTCGCGTCGCGTTGCGTTGCGTTGCGTTGCGTTGCGTGATACGTCGAGTTCCGAGTATTATCAGCGAGAAATCGAACGGATGGGCACGGCCGACAAGGAGTATCCTCCATTCATCGCGTATCAAAAGTGTCCCGTCATTGCCGCGAGCTCGATAAGATCGAGAGATTAACATCTCGAAATTCCCCGGATTTCACGGACTCTCCAAAAGTGACCGCGGAAAGAAAATTAATTGGGTGGTACAGCAATACTATAGCTACAGCTATAATTTACTATATAGTATATATAATTTACTGCGAATTCGACGTCGATAGCTAAGAAGATTTGATGGTTTAACAAATCGCTAATGTTATTCAGCTGTCAACTTTGTTATTTTAACATGGAAAATTGACTGTCTGTAGATTACGATTGTAGATTTGTTGAATCAGTTTGAAGTCTTCAGCTGTGTTTTTTTCCGTGATCCTACACTATCAGTACTAACAAATATTGACAATATTACTGATCGTGCGTAGTTGATATTGATGGATTGACACAGGATACTGACGGTGATCTGGATTTTAATTTTTAATATCGCTTTATTAGGATTCATGTCACAGTATATTACAATGTAATAGATAACGTACGTAAAACAAAAGTGAAATATATTGTCAATAATACTAATTGTGTGATACAAGTTTGCAAAGATATACTATAAATGTTGATGTGTACTGTCAGTATTATTGATTCAATATTACTGATATGTATTATTGATCGTGTAAGG